>JAPKLW010000925.1:32500-44194 GCA_026898455.1 Plectranthus barbatus | reverse complement strand
GGAACCTACTTCCATAGGAGTTGCGCTAGAATCTGCCGATTGGATTAATGCCATGCAAGAAGAACTTGCAAAATTCACTCGCAACAATGTTTGGGACTTGGTAGAGAGACCATCACATCAGTCAGTGATTGGCACCAAGTGGGTTTTCAAGAACAAGCGAGATGAGAATGGCATTGTAATCAGAAACAAAGCTCGTTTAGTCGCCAAAGGTTACAAGCAGTGTGAAGGCATCGACTTCGACGAGACCTTCGCACCAGTTGCAAGAATGGAGGCGATACGGTTGTTCCTTGCGTATGCAGCGTATCATGGTTTCACGGTATTCCAGATGGACGTGAAGAGCGCCTTCTTGAATGGCGAGCTAAAGGAGGAAGTATATGTCGAACAACCTCCAGGCTTTGAAGTAGGCACCAAAGTGTACAAGCTGAGAAAGGCCCTGTATGGACTAAAACAGGCGCCCAGGGCTTGGTACGAGACGCTATCACAGTTCCTAATCAGTAATGGATTTCGGAAAGGGAAGATCGATAGGACTCTCTTCATCATCAAGGATGCTGATGATATGCTAATGGTGCAGATATATGTCGATGACATTATATTCGGGTCAAAGAATATGTCTCTCTGTGAGAAGTTTTCTCAACTGATGCAGAACTCATTCCAGATGAGTATGATGGGCAAATTAACATACTTCCTAGGACTCCAGGTCCAGCAGTCAGCTGATGGGATTTTCATTAATCAGCGGAAGTATGCCAAGGACTTAATTCAGAAATATTGCCCAGAGAAGACTAAGGCTCTCAGAATACCGATGAGCACCAGTTGCCAGATCTTTCTTGATGAAGAAGGAGAATCGGTTGATCCTTCCAGCTACAGAGGTATTATTGGATCACTTCTCTATCTGACAGCCAGCAGACCCGACATTTCATACTCAGTCGGAGTGTGTGCCAGATTTCAAGCCAATCCAAAGAAGTCACACATGGAAGCTGCTAGGAGAATAGTGAAATACCTCAAAGGAACTGAATCACTTGGGTTATGGTACCCCAGGAATGATGAGCTTACACTCATTGGGTATTCAGATTCAGATTTTGCTGGATGCCGAATAGATAGAAAAAGCACCAGTGGTACGTGTCAGTTTCTAGGACACAAGCTAATCAGCTGGTTTAGCAAGAAGCAACACTCAGTTGCTACATCTACTACTGAGGCTGAATATGTTGCCGCTGCCAGTTGCTGTGCTCAAATTCTCTGGATCAAGCAACAACTGGAAGACTATGAAGTGGACACTGGTTGTGTACCCATCTATTGCGACAACAGCAGCGCTATGTGCATAACGAAGAATCTGGTTCATCACTCTAGGACCAAGCACATAGATATCCGACATCACTTCATACGTGATCATGTCGAGAAGAAGGATATCAGCGTAGAGTACATCAGAACTGAAGATCAACTGGCTGATATTTTCACCAAACCTTTGCCAGAAGCAAGATTCAAGGAGTTGTGCATCAAACTCGGTCTTATGGAGATTGATGCGAGCCCTAGTGTTGAGGAAGAATGAGTCCCAGCTCTCATTCCGTTCTTGATTTTCTGAAGGATGCTGATTAAGACTAAGTCCAAGCTCTTAGTCTTCATGTTTTCTTTAGTGGTGGCTCAAAACCACAGGTGGTATCTACTGGCAGAACTTATTCCATAAACAACGAAGGAAATGAGTCCCAGCTCTCATTTCGAATTTGCCAGCAGTCATGAACCATCAGTCACAGTAAAATTGGGTCCCAGCTCCCAATTCCAAGCAATGATGAAGAAGTGAAGAGAAGATTATGCGGAATGAATTGAGTCCAAGCTCTCAATTCTTTCAATCTTTCAAGTTGTCAGCAGACAACTGGTGATATATCAACGACTCGTGAAAATTGAGTCCTAGCTCTCAATTTGTCTAAGTACACGGGAACCAGTTGTGAGTATCAGTTGTCAACTGGTGAGAAGGCCATACTGGCAGGGGGAAGTATGCGACTGGCGTATACCACTGATGACCAGGTATACTACTGATGACCAGTAGAGTCCCAGCTCTCAACTGACGGTCTCTTGAAGTCCAAGAGTCGTGCCAGCTGTCGCAGAAATAGCGGGAAAGGTTTAAGATTGGTATTGCGTGTGCATATCTTCGAATTTAATGCGGCATTTAATGCCACATTTAATGCGCACAGTGACTGCGCAGTCAAAGGCACTCTCGCGACCATTCAGCGTGTGCCATGTCAGCTACACGTACCATCCCACGTCAGCACGTCCACGCACGTCGCCACAGGGAATCGTGCCTGCTGATGACCGTCGATCCTCACTTTTGACGAATTAATCTCGTCCATCCATCCCAGCATGGCACCAGTATAAATAGCTGTTGTTCATGATCGGAAAAACTCTTATCTTTCCTTCCAATTTTACGAACATATTTTTCGTTCATCTTCCTTAAGATTTCCAAACACTTATTCCCTGATATCATGGCATCTTCATCCAACCCCGCTGATGATAAATCATCCTCTGCCACTGAGTCTTTGGAGCTAGACTTGCCATTGGCCGAATCTCACATGCCTACCTTCACAGGCATTGTGAAAGAAGAAGACATTGATTATACCTATCCATTCAGCAAGCTCGTCTCGCTGAATAAAGCAGCCACCCGACATCGCCTCTCTCACGCACAGATTCGCACAGCCCAAGTTCAGAAAGAGAAGATTCTGAACGACAAGTTAGCCGAGAAGCATTTCGGCGAGGAGCTGATGGAGATGATCGACCATGAGCAGCTCCGACCATACTTGACGGCAACCCCCAGGAACTTCCACCCACATCTGGTCGCCGAGTTCTATGCTCGCGCGGTGATTGCTGACGACAGGAAATCCTTCACCACGTCGGTGTTCGGACACCTGATCACTATCGACGTAGAGTACCTAGCCAACCTCTTTGGGCTGAGGAGTACTGGTGAGGAGGTGGCGACGTACTTCAAGGACGATACGGTGGAGTTCAGGCGGAGGTGGACAGAATGGAAGAAGGAGGGGGTGACTGTCTTCAAAACTGGCATGAAGAAGTCAGAGATGCAAGATTACTGGCAGATGGTATGCGACATTGTTGTGCGCATGCTCCAGTGTGAGGTCGGCTCCTATGCCGAACTAAGCCTGAAGAAATTCTCCGTTATGTGCGCGCTGGAGGATGGCATATATGGCAACTGGGCCGAATTCATCTTCGGCCGGTTACTGGAGAATGTGGAGAAGAATTGCACGGTCAAAACTGACGGCAGATTCCTCCATGCAGTGTCTTTTGGCCTGCGCATCAGCCATATTCTGGAAGTGGAGATGGGAGACCGGATTGACCGAGGGGAGCAACTGGTCGGGTCCGACTTTATTCCAGTCACCAAGGTCAAACTTCCTGGACCCGACTACAAGAAGCCACGCCGGCTGAAGGGGAAGACGGCTGTGGACCCCGATGAGTCTGTTTCTGAAGAAGATGCAGAACAAACATGGGAGGAAGTACCAGCGGTGGCTCTCCCAATGCCAGCTAAGGCCAAGGATGAGCTGAAAAGGAAGCTAGAGGTTGAATCCTTATTCACCTCTATGGAAGAAGCAGTGGCTAAGGCAACCGGTATACATCCTCGGGCATCAGCACAAGTGCCAGCCCCCAAGCCCCCTTCAAGTAAGAAACCCAAGACCCACCAGCGCCAGCAGCCCCAGCCAGCTGCTGCCCATGACCCTGCGTCAGGGAAGATCTCAATTCCAGTCAAGAAGTCCGTCCTTGGACTGACTGAGGAGGAGACCATCGAGAAGATGACCCGAAAGAGGAAGAGGGTCCAGACGAGAGCTCAGAAGCTGGTGGAGCAAGCCAAGAAGGAACAACAAGCTTCCATTGTGAGGAAGAAGCAGGCTCAGGCAAGGCTGAAGGCTTTGGCCGACCAGCGGAAAAGGGAGGCTGAGCTGGCAGCCCGCGATGAAGCCTTTGCAAAGATAAAGGCTGAGCATGATTCTCAACGTCAGGCGCAACTGGCGGAGCAAGTGCATCAGGTGGCCAAGGGAAAATGGGGAGTTGCCCAAACTTCAAGTGACATGCCACCAGCACCAGCTCCAGGCCAGATCCTTTCTGAAGAATCCTTCACGCGCCTGATGGTCATGGGAGCTGAGGAGGACGTACTATCTCTTGTAGATATGTA
Organism: Plectranthus barbatus; assembly: GCA_026898455.1. NCBI lineage: Eukaryota > Viridiplantae > Streptophyta > Magnoliopsida > Lamiales > Lamiaceae > Plectranthus > Plectranthus barbatus. Next base: position 40,029 of record JAPKLW010000925.1, on the reverse strand, counting down.
CCAGCCTGAGGAGGATGTGCCTCAAGTCCCTCCACCCGCGCAAGGGGGTGGTGGAGGTGAATCTGAAGACCCACTGGCCGCGCAAGGGGGTGCCAGTGGAGGAGTTGTTGAGCGGGCGACCACCCCGGAAAAACTGGCGAGTTTCTCTGATGATGAAGAAATGCCAAGGGCTGAGGAGCCAGCTGCTCCAGCTGAGGAGGTGATACATCACTCCATGGTGCAGAGGATGGAGCCCAGGGATCTATTCCCTAATTTTGAAGACGTGGCTCGTCATCCTGCCAGTCGTCCAACTCCTTCAGAAGCTTCTACATCTTCTGGGCGACCAGCAGCATCCTCCCCAGCGCCAGCACGACATGTGCGAACTGAAAGGAGGCCATACATGCTCTGTATCCAAGAGCACCAGCTAATAGATGAAGATACCTTCCAATCGCGAGTGACAGGGGTACACCGGTGGGAGCACCGCGGGGACATGGCGTTTCAAAATTCACGAGTGCCTGAGCCTTCAGCATTCAACATTATCCCCATCAGCGGACTCCCCCACCAGTCAGTCTACGCTTCCAGGATCTTCGACTGGTGTCTGCCCCTGCACCCGATGGAGTATTACAACTACTCACTCTATGAGTATGCCGACACCATCACAGCGGAAGTGGAGAGCGCTGTGGATGAGGAGATGATAACCAGGTACAGAGACCTGTGGCGAATGAATGCGGAACTGCTTCTGGAGTTCCGGAGGTGGAGGATTTTCGACTGGTGCCAACGCCAGTTAACTGTGGAGAAGCGTGCCGTACTGTATGCCAGGCTCGGGCTTGGATACTGGAGATCTGAGGAGGCCTGGGCAAATACATTCATGGATACTGATCCTGAAAGCCATCAGCAGCTGTCGAACAGGCGAATCAGGCGCCGATTGAGGAAGATTGCAGAATACCGACAGCTGACTGGAACCTCCGGCCTCCCTAGGCCCAAAATGGTTAAGTTGCCATTCCTCCAGTTCCAGTGCACCAGCCGAGGGTACCAGTTGATATACGCGCACAAACGCTTGAAGGTGCTCGTCGCTCTCCCCAGGATCCCTCCATATTTTGCTGTTTTTTTTTACATGGCTGCCAGCGCTCTGCTGGTAGACCACATTGTGGAGGAGGATCCCTCCAGAGGTTGGTGGCTGACCACTGCCGTCCCATCTGTTCCTATGGTTTTGGGCGATCTTGTCCCTTATCATGAGGACTGGCAGCTGGTGGATTTCACAGCCCCACCTACTTTTGAACAAGGCCCGCCAGCACCAGCCGAGGTGCTCGCGGAGGAGCCAGCAGCAGCCAACGTGCCCGCGGAGGAGCCTGCCCCAGTGCAGGTACCAGCTGCGTCTGCACCAGAGATGGCTGATACCGCAACTGATGTGCCTTCCTCTTCCATGGAAGTATCAGCGCAGCCACTCTCAGAAATTCATCCTCCTGCGCAACTTCTTGCCTATATCGACTCCAGGATGGATCAACGCTTCGCCACTTTCCAAGCTGATGTAGCGCAGCAAATGGAGTCCGTCACCGCCGGTGTTGCCACCTTTTTGGCGCGGATCCAAGAGGGGGAAAGTGCGCGAGCACTGGCTGAAGAGGAGAGGGCCAGAATCGTTGAGGAGGAGAGACGCCTTGCAGCTGAAGAAAGGCGAATTGCTGCTGAAGAAAGGCGGAAGAGAGATCAAGAAATGGCCGAACTTACTGCGATCCTGAGGTCCACTGGCTGAAGAGGAGAGGGCCAGAATCGTTGAGGAGGAGAGACGCCTTGCAGCTGAAGAAAGGCGAATTGCTGCTGAAGAAAGGCGGAAGAGAGATCAAGAAATGGCCGAACTTACTGCGATCCTGAGGTCCATCACCAATGCTCGGACTCAGACACCAGGATCATCTTCCAAGCCATAGTCTACTCTCTTTATGTTTTTGTAAGTAAATCTGTTAGACTAGTCAGTTATCATTCATTGTACATGTAATTGCTAAATCTCTAATGGAATGTTAACTGACAAGTTGATGACAATCTCTTATTGTCCAACAATTGTCTAAGTTTTTACTTACCAGCTGAATTTACACATCCAGTGTAATCAGCACCAGCACTCATCTTGCATGTTAAATTTATTTACATGCTTATTTGCTCCGATCTTAATTTCCATATTTTTAAACGAGCAATATCTTTCCTAGGTTGAGGGGGAAGATTTCTTTTAGTTAGAGCTGATGTTGAGGAAGTAATTTCATGGGTTTAGATCTGATAGGTTCCACTTGTAAAACCCTGAAATCCTTTGTAACTTTCCTCATCAGCTGAGTGCTCGCTGGTTAGGCTTTGATCGCACCAAAAAGGGGGAAATTGTTGGGAAATCTGTCTAAGGTTTCCTTTCCCAGTAGCTTACTTGTTTAGATTATAGTTTTGGTGGATCAAATCCTAAGTCCTACCGGCGTCAGTTGTCTCTACATAGCTCTAGTCTTAAATGTAAAGTCCTGTTTAGGTCTTTTGAGTTGTAAGTCGCAGCTGATCAAGACTCATGCTGACACTGTTCACCAGCATGAGTAACGCTTACCACTGGCTACTGTTCACCAGTTGGGAAAAGTTTCATCAGCAGGCGGCTGACAAAGACTCGTGCTGACACTGTTCACCAGCATGAGAAGAGCTTATGACTGGGTACTGTTCACCAGTTGGGAAGGGTTTCATCAGCAGGCGGCTGACAAACCTTACCAGGAGAATACGTGTTCCTACTTACACTATTCACCAGCGGTGATTTCACCAGTCATGGGAGATTCCGAAAAGAGTTAACATCCAGACTTTTGGTAGACTTTGATTATGCCAGGGCAAGTCACCAGCAGAGACTGCCAGCACAAGATCACCAGTATGATCTACCAGTCAGATGTTACCAGCAGAATTCCAGATTCTCTCTCCCAGCGCAGTAGAGACAAGAAGAAGATTCTCTGAGGAATCGACTGAGAAAGGATGACTTTAAGGAAGGATAACTTAAAGTCTATCAGTCACAAGACGCCAGTCTTATTCCTCGGACTGACTAATAGAGCCGTTCTGACACAAAGAGATCTGTGTCAGATAAAGCGGTCAAAGGTATGGTTCCTTCCGGAAAAACATACCTGCCGCCGTCAGAAGGACATCCGAGGTCTGACACCTTTCCGGATGTGTCCAAACGGCTAGAAAGTTTGAATCGGTTCCTGCGGCTATAAATACGTCGCAACCACCAACATTCAGAAAAAATGACTCGGTTGACACATTGAATGATTCTACACATCTGCTCAACCACCGAAAGAACTGATATTATTGCAAGATTGCATAAAGTACTTTCGAGGCTTTTCCTAAAGCTTTCCGTGTGTTGATTTATCAAACACGAGACTTCAAGTTTTAAGCTTGTAAGTTAAAGATCTCACTTGGTGTTCTTTCTCCTTCGAGAGAGTTCACAGCAGCTCCTGTGCTTACCAGCACTTGAGTTATTACGGGCATTCTGCCGTAGAGAGTGTTACGTTCTTGGGAGAACTAAAACACCCAGCTAGCTGTGGAGGTTGAAGTGACGTGCTCGCACTCCATTAGCTGTGAAGAGTTGAAGAAGGATCCAGGACCGGGAGCGGTTGATCTAGTGAACTGGTGGACGAGGCATTCACCAGCTAGAGATAGATCGTAGGAGACCTGTACCTGATTACTCTTAGTGAAATTTCCAGTGCTTCGACTGGAGAGTGGACGTAGATCGATTGATCGAACCACTATAAAATCCTTTGTTATTTATCAGCTTTCTGCATTTCATTCATATTTTAAACCCAGCACTCAAGTGCTGGAGTATATCCTGAAACTGATAAATAACTGTGCAAACAAGGCTAAAATATTCTAAGTATTGAATCACCAGCTGACCAGTTGTCAGCTGCGTACTGAGTAACCAGTACCAGCTGACCAGTTGCCAGTTGTCAGCTGTGTGTAAGTAGCGTGCAAGAAAACAATTAATATTATTTCCGCTGCGTAACGTTTATATACTCTGAAAAACCGGGACCAACAAACGTGTTATGAGTGCAACTCTCCCGACCATCTAAAGTTCGAGTTTCCTAGAATAGATCCAGACAAAAGGGAGCAGAATTTAGTAGCAGAATCTATGAAGATGTTGATGAAGATCTGGTAGTAGAATCAGCCCTAGCTGCCACAAGAAATCAAGTAACAGATTCCACTATGTCTGCTGATTCGTGTCTCTCAGATTTAGGAGATATAACTGTAGAACTTCTTTTAAAAGAATTTTCAAAATTTCATGCATTAAAAGACGTTTTAGTAAAAGAAAATTCCTCACTGAAATCTCAGCTTTCCATTTTGACCAGTGAGATTGAAAGGTCTAGGTCATCAGACGAGGAACTGTTAAAACTCAAAGCTGAATTCTTCTCCCTTAGTGAAAATTTTAATAATTTAAAATAGGAGAATGAAGTTTTAAAACACAAAAAAATTTTGCAAAAACCTTGCCAATGTAGATTTTCAAAAATCACAAGAGATTTACATGAAATTTTAAGTGTTCAAAGGAGCACAAATGATTTTGCTGGAATAGGTTTTGAGAAAGGAGAATCCAGCAATGTTGAATCTGATCAAACGAAGAAAATAATCTTTGTCCCAACAACTGGGAGGGTTCAGCAAACTGCTAGGAAAGACAAAGGGGACAATAATAGATCAGCAACAGTTGCTCAGCAAGAATGTTGGCAAGCTAAGAATCCCCTGCTGACTAATCAGCAGAGACTAAGCAAAGTGTCTGATGAGAGGAAGACAGCAAAGTCAATGTATGTAACCCAGCAGACTGTTCCATCTGCTAGGAAAGTTGATACAAATCCTAGCAAGGCTAAGCAATCTGTAGAGATTGCAAGGAATCCAGCATACACTCCAAGTAGGAGGAACACCTACTTGAGGCCAGAGTCTAAACCATTTCATTTTCAAAAGACTATGAAGGCTCAGCACACCACTACACATTTCCATTCAGTGCAATACACCAATAGAAAGGGAAAGGTAGTGAAACATGATGGCAAGAAAATTGTCAAGATCGTGGAAGTTTGGATTCCTAAGGGGATAATCCAGAAATATAATCCTACAGGACCCGCAGTTGATTAGGTACCTAAAAAGTAATTTCTTTATTTTGCAAGAACAAAGTCCACCGAGAAAAACTTCAAGGAAACTAAAAGAATGGATCCTAGACGACGGATGCTCATATCACATGATAGGAGATGAAGACATATTCACAGATATTCTGAAGATCAGAGGACCTTCAGCTTCCTTCGGTGACAACTCAAAGGATAGAGTGATCGGAAGAGGGTGCTCGAACAAAATGAAATGTGCATTATCAACGTGGCCCTCGTCGATAGTCTCAAGCACAACTTACTGAGCACCAGTCAGTTAAGTGAGAATGGATATATTGTGTCTTTCATTAATATAGGATGCGAGATAGCTGACAAGACCTCTGGAGAGATAAAGCTTAGAGGAATCAGAAAAGGAGGACTCTACGTTGTAGATTGGGAAAGTGGTAAGCAAGCTCCATGTTGCATTGTGTTTAACAAGGAAGAGAATCTCGTGTCGGCATTGATCGACACGAGCACACAATGACCAACACATGTGTGTCGACCGACGGAGCCATGTAACGACCGACGCAAGCATGTCGATCGACACAAGTTGTGTCGGTCGACATGCATCGTCTTCTCCGATGATTGCGCCTATAATCTCCATTTTCTTCCATTTAAACATGTTCAAGCTCAACAATTCATACTAGCATGTTCCTAGTCGACTAAGGATCATGAAAACATGCTTTAAACATTTGAAAACATGAAAATATGCCAGAAAAACTATGGTGGTCGAACACTCACCAAAAAATGTTTCAGCAGCGGCGGTGGCAATTTTCGGCGTCCGAGCTTCGAGTCTTGTGTACCAACGAGTTCCCTTCAACACTAGGAACACGAATATGTAAGCCAAACTCCGATTCAATGTCGTTTTGTATGAGTTTCATGCCGACATTGAAAATTATCGAAAAGTTGACGACTTACCTTTACACACTAATATTTATGTCATCTCTTGACGAAATCCAGCATTCTCGGACTCCTTGCAGTGTGGGCTTCCTTTGGGTAGTGGTGGTTTGGGCAGCGATGATCGTAGTTGATTTGAAAATTGAACAGAAATGGGCAGCGTGGGTGGTGTGTACGGGAATGGTGAGGAAATGAGTGAGGAATGCTGAATTGTGTAAAATGAATTATTTTTCTTATTTTTGATTGAATATTCATCACTCCACCGCCCCAAATATCTGAAATTCGCTGCCTGCGTACATTTGCACGCCACCCATCCTATTACATGCGTGGCGGAATCTTCACTGCGAAGAATTCATCGCTTAGTGTCTTCCGCCTCAACTCGTGTATATTTCCCTCCGATAATTCAACTTCTCGGATCTCCAAATTGTAATGCATTTTTTTGATTAAACATACAAATCCATGGAATTGTTCCATTTAACGAGCCCAACTCATTTGTATTATTTTCCAAATTTTTTGAGATAAAAATATCGCCAAATTTCTTTAAATTCAATAATTTATAAATCTCCCCTCGGGTCTTAGAATATTATACCGATTGTTTCGTTTCCTTCCATATTTTATTTCCAAGCATTCCGTAGCTCAGTTTATGAAACGGGTCTTCCGAGTGCAAGTTATAAATTAAATTGCAATATTTTTATTTTCAAATAATAATTCACCGCACTCGTTTCTCTTACGAAAAATGTGACTACATGGTCACTTAGGTTTTCTCAAAACAAACTCATTGGTGTATTGCACTTTAGAAACTCACGCTCATGTCACATCGGGTGTCAATTCTCGTTTCTAAAACCAATATATAATATAATTTGACAAAATATGAATATTTAATTATTTATTTATTTAAGCATTAAATGACTTAATTAAATCCAGGAAAATACATTCACCCCACCTTACAAAAATTTCAACCAGATATTTGCTAAGGTGTTTCAAAAAGCTCGGGGTACTTATCCCTCATATTCTCTTCCAACTACCAAGTTCCCTCCTCTTGTCCGTGGTGACTCCAAAACTTTGACAAGAGAAATCAACTTATTTCTCAACTCTTAAGTCTTTCGGTCTAAGATTGCTTCTGTTCTCTCTTCATAGTGTAAATCGGAATTCAAAACAATCTCCTCTTGCCGAATTACGTGCTTAGGATCATAAACATACTTCCTCAGCTGCGAAACGTGAAACACATTGTGCACATTCCCATACTTGGTGGCAAAGCTAAACGATAAGCCACGGGGCCTATTCATTCCAAAATTTCATAGGGTCCTACGAAGTGCGGTCGTAGTTTTCCCCTAACTCCATATCTTATGATACCCTTTGAAGGCAAGACTTTTAATATCGCCCACTTCGAAATGTAGCTCGACTCTTCTCGAATTAGCATAAGATATATGTCTGCTCTAGGCATCCTCAATTCTGTCTCATATCTGACGAACAACTTCAATCATTTCGCCAATAGCTTCAGGCCCGAGGACTCATAGCTCTCCCACTTCATCCCAG
>JAPKLW010000925.1:0-27500 GCA_026898455.1 Plectranthus barbatus | reverse complement strand
GGTCCGGTCAAGTCAGTGGTCGGTGACAAAGTCTGGAGGTACCGGGTCCTCTATGTGCTCCGACCATGAGCCTCAAATGGGCGGGTGTTCTCATCAACCAATTATCACGGAAGTGATAATCGGTGACGTGAGTGAGGTCCCTCTGTGGAAGTGGAAACCACCCTGACTCCCGGGGTGAAAGCATCAACATCTTCACCAAAACACCGGTGCCAAGGCCTCGGTTGTCGTCCTCGAGCGCCTCAATCTGGGTCAAGTCAATGCCCACATACTCCGCAATCGGGGTGATCAATCCCCCGCTCCAAATGTTGCCCTTGGAGGCCTTGATCTGATACCTCCAATGATCCATCACCAATGCCGCGAAGCTGAATTCCTCTCTCGTCAGCATGCAGTAGAGGGCATACAGCTCCCCAACTCTCGCCTTTTCGCTCTCATGTCTGCCGGTGATGGACACCCCCATGCATCTCTAGAGATACCGGAAGACTGGGTTGTCAATGGAGGAAGCCTTCAAGTTCCCCGAGTCAAACTCCCGCAATTCCTCTTTAGCATCGGCTGCTATTTGGCTCCAGAAGCGGGCAATGTCAAAACTCGGGGGAAGAAAACCATCTCCCCCACTTCGGACGCCCCAAATCTCTTCAACCTTGTCCCTTGGTATCTCATAGTGCTCGTTCAACAGCTGGAAGGCAATGGTGGTCGGCTTGGACTCCGACTGAACCTCATAGACATGGAGTGAGGCCAGGAACTCCAGGACATGCGACGGATAAGTTGGCCACCTCGCTGTCATCCAAGCACTCCAATTCACTCTCTCCAAGAGAGCCTTCACATCAGCGAGAATTCCCAACCTCTCCTTGTCGTCGGGCATGGAGTGTCTGTCGGACGGTGAACTCGTCACTCGAGAGCTTTCTGAAATGCCTCTCGTATACCCGGTTTGCAAATGTAGGTCGAAACTCCATGATAACTGCAAGGGTAGTAGGGAAGGTGTCAAAGCTCATCAAAAATCTTCACAAAAATTCCCAAACATTAACATGACAAAATGTGCAATTATCCACAAAATGTATCTACCCATGCAAAATTGACTCGACATTCGCGCAATTCAACACCTATTCTATCATATTGCATCCAAATTTGAAAGAATTTTTCCCCAAAGCAAAATGACAAGAACAACACCACCAACAAGAAATATCCTTCAAACTCACGTTCGTCAAATTCAATGAAATCAAAGCAACAAATCCATGGTAAGCAAGTGTATTGACTAAAACGACTAACCATATCGAGTAATCATCACGAATAGCAATGAAATCGACAAAAAATGACAAAATGGAAACAAGGGTTCCAAGTTCAATTTCATCAAAAATCATGCTCAAATCCTTCAAAACATATGAAATAATCGAAGAGGGAAGGTATAGGATACATACCGTGGATTGTAGCGACGAATTTGGAGAGAAAAATTTCGGGGTGGATTTTTGGAGAAGGAAGAAATCGTGCGTGTGTGTTTGTGAGGAAAAGAATGAGGTGTTTTTGGTTTTAAACCCGTCTCTGTCTGGGCTCTGAATCGTTCGCATCGATCGACGTGGCCAAAAACATCTTCGTCGATCGACAAAGAATGGCATCGATCGACGAAGACCAAAGACACTCATCGATCGACGCCAACAGGCAGCGATCGACGTGGCCCCAATAGATGACTGGACCCGACAAAATTCAAAAAATTCTGAAAATACGAAACTCAAATGACTCGATTTGACTGAATCTAAAATAACAGAAATAAATAAAGCAGTAAATTGTTGGGTTACCTCCTAACTAGTGCTTGGTTTTATGTCGCTAGCTCGACAATACCTGCGAGTTCAAGGGCGGTTCAAGTAATACTTCTCCACCGCTTCGACTTGAAGTGCGGTGTAGTATGGTTTCAGGTTCTGCCCGTTCACCTTGAAGTTCTTCCCATCTTGGCCGGCTAACTCAACTACACCGTTCATGAGTTGGCAAATCACAGTGTATGGTCCGGCCCACTTTGACTGCAACTTTTCGGGCATGAATCGAAGACGGGATTTGAAGAGGAGAACTTTGTCACCGGAATGAAACACATGTGAGCGAATCCGCTTGTCGTGGAATCTCTCCGCTCGATTTTTGTAGATGACGTTGTTCTCATAAGCTTCATCCCGAAAGTCTTCAAGCTCATTCAATGCCATGGCTCGCTCTTCTGCGGCTGTCCTCCAATCCAAGTTTAGCTCTTTCACTGCCCTCCAAGCCTTGTGCTCCATCTCCACTGGCAGGTGACAGGACTTCCCGAAAATCAGCTAGTACGGTGATGTCCCAATAGGTGTTTTGTAGGCGGTGCGGTATGCCCATAATGCATCATCAAGTACAGCCGCTCAATCCTTTCTTTGCTTCACCGTCTTTTCCAGAATTTGTTTAATTTCTCGGTTGGACAACTCTGTTAGCCCATTCCCTTGAGGGTGATATGGAGTGGTGACTCGGTGCTTGACTCCGTACCTCGCAAGAAGAGTGGTCAGCCATTTGTTGCAGAAGTGGGATCCCCCATCGCTCACCAAGGCTCTTGGCGTCCCAAATCTCGTAATGAGCTTTTGCAGGAACTTGATAACCACTTTGGAGTCGTTTGTGACTCTTGGCACAGCCTCAACCCATCGTGACACGTAGTCCACTGCCAGAAGTATGTATGAGAACCCTTGGGATGGCAGAAAAGGTCCCATGAAGTCGATCCCCCAAACATCAAAGAACTCGACTTCGACGACCGGCGTCTGTGGCATCTCATCCCTCTGCGAGATATTGTCGATCCTTTGGCAGCGATCACAACTCGTAATCCATCCACGACAGATCTTGTAGATGGATGGCCAATAGAACCCGCTGGCGAGAATTTTGAATGTCGTCCGGTTGGCTGAATGATGGCCGCCACTTGGAGATGAGTGGCAAGCTTCGAAGATTTATTGCCACTCGGACTGGGGCACGCATCGGCGGATGATGCCATCAGCACATCTACGCCACAGATAGGGATCCTCCTAATAGTAGAATCTAACATCGTGCAAAAACTTCTTCTTTGCATATGGAGAAGAGTCCAGAGGAAGTACACCGCCAACCAAGTAGTTGGCGAAGTCTGCATACCATGGAGTTTTGGACTCGTACATCTCTTTCAAATCCCTCGTAGCGTAGATCCGTTCGTCAGGGAATATCTCTCGGATTGTCATCTGCTGATCATCCTCTTCGATCGGTGGCTCTAGTCTTGACAAGTGATCGGCGATCACGTTCTCGCTCCCTTTTCTATCCTTGATCTCCAAGTCAAACTCCTGCAGCAACAATATCTACCGGATCAGTCTTGGCTTGGCATCTTGCTTTGCGAACAAGTATCTGATGGTTGCATGGTCGTTGTAGACAATCGTCTTCGAGCCTATAAGATAAGGTCAGAACTTGTCGAAGGCATACACGACCGCGAGCATCTCTTTCTCAGTGGTGGTGTAGTTGCATTGCGTCGGATTCATGCTCTTGCTGGCGTAGTGAATTACATGGAAGAGCCTTCCTTTCAGTTGTCCCAAGACTGCCCCAACAGCATAGTCGCTAGCGTCGCACATCAATGTGAAGGGCTCATCCCAGTCAGGCGCGGTCAAGACTGGCGCGGTCACCAGTGCCTCTTTCAATCTCTCAAACGCCTTCACGCACTCATCATCAAACACGAAGGAGACATCCTTCTCCAACAGGTTGCACAAGGGCCTAGATATCTTTGAGAAGTCTTTGATGAACCTCCTATAGAATTCGGCGTGGCCTAGGAAACTTCGGACGGCTTTGACATTTGTTGGTGGTGGCATCTTCTCAATGGCTATCACTTTTGCTCGGTCCACTTCAAGTCCTTCAGCTGACACTCGATGTCCCAACACAATCCCCTCTCGCACCATGAAGTGGCATTTCTCCTAATTGAGGCAAAGGTTAGTCTCGGTGCATCTCTCGAGTACAGTAGCCAGATTCTGCAAACAAACATTGAATGAGCTACCAAAAACTGAGAAATCATCCATGAATACCTCCATGACATCTTCGATCAAGTCGTGGAAGATTGCCATCATGCATCTCTGAAAGGTAGCCGGTGCATTGCATAGTCCGAAGGGCATCCGACGATAGGCAAATACTCCGTATGGACAGGTGAATGTTGTCTTGTGTTGATCTTCAGGTGCCACAACTATCAGGTTATACCCTGAGTAACCATCAAGAAAACAATAAAAAGGGTAACCGGATAATCTATCGACCATTTGATCAATGAAGGGAATAGGAAAATGATCCTTGCACATGGTGGTGTTCAAAGCGCGGTAGTCAATGCAAAATCGTCATCCCGTGATCGGTCTTGTCGCCACTTCCTCTCCATCATCATTCTTCACTATCTGCATCCCCCCTTTCTTGGCTACTACTTGTGTAGGGCTCACCCACTTGCTGTCGGAAATAGGGTAAATCATGCCATGATCAAGGAGTTTGAGAACCTCCTTCTTTACGGCTTCTTGCATGATGGGATTCAATCGTCGTTGTGCTTGTCTCTTTGGCTTGGCGTCTTCTTCAAGGATGATCTTGTGCATGCACAGCGAAGGGTTGATCCCCTTGATATCTCCCAAAGTCCATCCGATGGCGGACTTATATTTCCGTAGGACTCGTAGCAGTTTGTCCAACTCCCCCTGTGTAAGATAGGCATAAACAATAACAGGGTAAGTGTCACCAGAACCCAGAAATGCATACCTGAGATGTGCCGGAAGCGTCTTGAGTTCCAGAAGTGGTGGATCGGAGTCGGAAATCAGCTTTCCCAGGTCAGCATCGATCGATGGAGAGGTCCTGTCGATCGACGTGGTCTTCAAAGGGTCGTCGATCAACGAGACAGTAGCGTCGATCAACTTGTTCCTCCCTCTGTCACTTCCCGGCTGGTTCTGACGGTAGTGGTTAGGCAGCGGTTCTCTCTTGGTTTCTTTTTCTCGAGTTACCTCCTCGAACACATCTAGCTCAACAACCAGATCTAGGATCCCTTCTTCTACCTCGTCCAGATTTGTTGATGAGAACAGTGAATGTTGCAGGCAGTTTTCCAGAAAGTCCGGTTCACTTTTGAGAGAGGCGAAGGGAGAAGACATTACCGGGCTGAAGCAGTTAATCATGTGGCATTCTTCTTAATAGCTTCCTTCGTTGTGCTTCTGCATTGCCTTGTAGATTGAGAACGTAACTGATTCATTTTTCACTCGGAATGTCAGTTTGCTATCTCGAATGTCAATCAATGCCCCTCCGGTTTTCAGGAATGGCCTTCCAAGGATCTGAGGAATGTTCCGATCTTCTTCCATGTCTAACACTACGAAATCGGCTGGAATGATGAAATCTTTTACCTTCACTAGAACATCTTCCACGATGCCTTTCGGGTTGGAAATTGATCGATCGGCTATCTGAAGTGAGATTGTAGTGGGCTTGATGTTTCCGATCTTTAACCGCTTGAAGATTGACAGCAGCATCAGATTGATTGATGCTCCAGAATCGCAGAGGACTTTCCCAAAGGTTTCTCCTCCGATCACACAAGGGATTGTGAAGGAGCTCGGGTCCTCCCTTTTGATCGGCATCTTCTTTTGAATAATGGCGCTGCACTCCTCGAACAGGTTGACCGTCTCATGCTCCAAGAAGGGTCTTTTCTGAGATACCATGTCTTTCAGAAACTTGATGTATCCGGGCATCTCTTGCATGCACCTTCTTCATTATTTCTAGGAATCGTGCATATCTCTAGTTCATCTTTGTCTTGGCGAACCGCTGGGGATATGGCAGAGGCGGTTTCTTCAGAGGTGGAATGGGGGAGGACGTCGATCGACGAGGATCAGCGTCGATCGACGTGGCCTCAGGAGTTGCGTCGATCGCCGGAGACCCTGCGTCGGTCGACGGGATCTCGTCTGCGACGGTTTCTTCGTCCTGCTCGACTTCTCCTTCCTCCCGGGTGTCTTTCCCTGCCTGCTTTGGCCCGTCATAGGATTTTCCCCCTCTCAGAGTTATGGCGTTCACTTGGTTCCTCTGATTCTGGTTCTTGGGATTGACCTGAGTGTTGCTCGGAAGTTGCCCCGGCTTGTGTTTAGTTCCAAGAGCATCGGCAATCTGACTGACTTGGTTCTCAATGATTTGCACAAGCTTCTGCATCTGGTCAACTTTAGTGTTCACGCCCGAGATTTCTTGCTTGAGCTTGGCTACTGTATCGGTGGAACCTTCCATAAATTTAGCCAAAATCTCCTCGAGATTTGGCTTCTTCTTCTCCACAACTGCCCTGTCTTGCACGACAAGTCCCGGTGGTGGCTGCTCTGCGGCTTGAGGGTTTGCGTAGGAAAATCCAGGATGATTCCTTGCATGATTAAAAGTGTAGGGCTGGTTATGCTGCTGATTGTGTTGTTGATACCCTCCTCGGTAATTATTTTGATAACCGCCTCTTTGAATGAAGTTTACTTTGGCACCCTCACCATCAGGTGGAACTTGCACCGTCTCAACTGCAGCGACAGTTTTCTCTTGCTTCAGTGTAGCGAACTCTTCCTTGAGCTTTTTCAACTCAGTTGCAAAATCAGGTTGTTCGGCAACTTTCTCCACCACTTTTTCGACTGCTTTCACAGGTCGAGTTCGATTTGAGGACCACCGTTGAGTGCTGTTGGCCATCTTTTGGAAGAATTCCATGGCTTTCTTTCCGCTTTTCGTCATGATGGTATCTCCCAATGTAGTGTCCACCAATTTGACGGTCTTGTCATTGAGTCCTTCGTAGAATGCTTCTGCCTGCTCTCCTGGCGGGAATCCATGTTCGGGGCAAGATCTCAGTAGTTCTTTGAATTTTTCCTATGTCTCACTGAAGCTCTCATCAGGTCTTTGAGCGAATCTGATGATTTCCTTCCTTCTCTGCCTGATGACATTTGGAGGGAAGAAATTTTCCAGGAACTCATTTCTCAATTCAGTCCATGTGCTTATGCTTTCCTTATCCAACGCAGTGAACCATGATTGTGCCTTATCCCTCAGAGAGAATGCAAACAGACGCATTCGGATGGCACTCTTGCTGACTCCTCCGATCTTAACAGTGTTGCAGAGCATGAGGAACTTATCCAGATGTGCATAAGGATCCTAAGTAGCCCTTCCTCCGAATTGATTTTGTTGGACCATCTGCACTAATCCGGTCTTCAGCTCAAAATTGTTGGCATTGATGTCAATCCTGAAGTTTGTCTCCCTGAACCGAGGTTTATACCGGTTCTGCATGGCCTCCTCTTCTTCCTCATTGTCAGATTCCTCTAGAGGATTCGGGTTGTCATCCTCTTTATTGTTGGGATTATCCTCAAACAATGGATTACGGCGGACATCCCTTCCATTCGGATTGTTCCTCTCGAGGTCTCTCTCCAGGTTGAATTGTTGGATCTGCGCCCTTATAGCTTGAACTTCTTGGAGAAGCACAGGTTGCTCCTCTGCAGTTAGCATTGGTGGTTGCGGTTGAATAATCGGCGGTGGCACATTGTCTTCCATCGTTTGATTACTCGAGCCTTCCTGAGCACGCTTATTCTTCCGGATCTTTCTGCAAGTGGCTTCAATATCCGGGTGATAATATAGCGGGTCCTTTCCTCTAGCTCTTGTACTCATACACTACCTGTACAGCAAAGGAGGTAGTGAGGTGAAACTGAAAATAAAATGAAACGAACTGGAATCAGAAAACACCACGGCGTCGATCGACGAGCTATAGCATCGATCGACGTGGTAATGACACACGCATCGATCGATGGAAAATCACGTCGATCGACGTAAACGATGAAAAATACGAAAACACGAAGAAAATTACAACCTAAATCAGTATTTTGATCACAGTTTTAATAGTAAGATTAATTCTATTCTTTCCCCGGCAACGGCGCCAAAATTTGATCGCCAAATTATTTAACAGCGACTTACCAAAGCTAATAATATAGCGGCAAATAAAAATTATCGATCCCACAGGGAAAGAAGTAACGAAAAATTCTAAGTACTAAAACATTAGTTCTCAAAACACTGGTTAGGGAAAAATCAAATTTTGAGTTGTGATTATTTCAAAAATCTCAATACTTGTTAATTAAACTTAAGACAGAAAACTAAATTACTTTTGAAGAAAATGATTATGAGAATACAGATTCCAGGGATATCTACCTATCAAATATGACATGGATGAATGAATTGATTAATTCCCAATTTAATTCCTCTTCGTAGTGAAACATCAGAAAGGTATTATGAACTTCTTTGTTGGACAATTCATAAAGTAGATTAATTAATTACCTATCTCCGCTCGGTCTCAAGATAAATTAACTAACTCCAAAGATCTACAGATTTATCCCTATAATTAATCTCCTTCAGTTACGACAAGAAATCAGATTATATTGTGAAAATCTCTTTCCATTGAAAACTATTACAGTTACGTCTCAAGTAATCAACTAGTTAATCCTAAGATGTGGCAAACAAACTCAAGATTATGAATTAAACTCAGATTTCACAAACTACGAAGGGAAAGGGAAATTAATTCAATTAATCAAAACATGCATACATTGATAGTTAGAAACCCTAGAATCTGAAGAAGAAATTAGTTACACATATTCAGAGAAATATTCATCATAGAAAAATAAAACCTGAATTGCATAAAAACGTGGATCCGATTGTCTTCCCACAAAACTTTGTCTTCAAACATAAAACTCTAAAACCTTGGAAATCTTCTAAAAACCTTCAATACTAAATTCTCTAATTTGCTCTAATGATTTTTTTCCACACCAAAAACGAATTTACACTTGGCTATTTATAATAGTGAATGATGTATCAAACAATATCTAGGATTAGATATGTCTTTATCTTCAAAGCAGACTCAGATTAGGAATCCCGCGTGCGTGTCGATCATGGCAGAACAGCGTCGATCGATGCTGATGAAACACCCTCGTCGATCGACGTGGAATGGCGTCGATCGACGTGGGCTTGTTGCTTCCGTCGATCTTCTCCTTCTCCTTCGTTGATCGCTTCACCTTCAATTGCCTCGTCGATCGACGAGGCATCCCCGTCAATCGACGTGGTTCTGAAACTGGGAATCGACTCTTCGCTGTTTTCAACCAAAAACCTGCATGATTCATCAAACACAACATTACAAGTACAAAAGCCAATTCATGCACGAAAAAGACACTAAAAATAATCTGAACACCACACAATTAGTCAAAGAACAACCAGATAAGTTGGTGAAAATCCTAACTTATCAACCAACTCAAGCCATCTCCTCTGTCTCATGTTCAAATTCTTCTGTTAAAAAAAAATACTTCAAGCTTTTATGATCTATGAATATAGCACACTTTACTCCATAGAGATGGTGTCTCCAGATCTTCAACGCGTGAACTACGGCTGCTAGCTCAAGATCGTGAGTCGGGTAGTTCACCTCGTGTGGTCTTAACTGCCTCGATGCATATGCTATTACATTTCCGTCTTGCATCAATGCACAGCTTAATCCATTCTTGGATGCATCTGTGTACACCTCATAGTTCTTGTCTTCTTCGGGAACTGCCAAAACTGGTGCGGTCATCAAAAGTTGTTTCAGTTTATGAAAACTTTCTTCACATTCCTTAGTCCACTCGAACTTTGTCCCCTTCTGCAACAATCATGTCATAGGTTTTGTGATTTTCGAGAAACCTTTTATGAATCTCCTGTAATATCTAGATAATCCAAGAAAACTTCGTATTTCATTCGGTGTGGTAGGTGACTTCCACTCTGTCACCATTTGGATCTTCGTGGGGTCCACCTTGATTCCTTCCGCTGACACAATATGACCTTAGAATGTCACCTCCTTTAGCCAAAATTCGTACTTACTGAATTTGGCATAGAGCTTCTCATCCCCAAGCGTTTGTAGCACTGTCCTTAAGTGTTGTACATGATCTTTTTCGCTCTTCGAGTACATGAGTATATCGTCAATAAATACCAAGATAAAATTGTCGAGATATGGATGAAATACCCTATTCATCAAATCCATGAATACCGTTGGAGCATTTGTGAGTCCAAACGACATAACCACAAACTCATAATGGTCGTACCTTGTCTTGAAAGTTGTCTTCGAAATATCTTCCTTCTGAATCTTCAACTGATGATATCCTGATCACAAATCTATCTTTGAGAATAAACTTGCTCCTTTAAGTTGATCGAACAAATCATTGATCCTGGGCAAAGGGTATCGATTCTTCAAGGTCAACTTATTCAGCTTACAGTAATCGATTCACATCCTCATCAATCCATCCTTGTTCTTAACGAACAAGACATGGGCTCCCCAAGGTGAAACACTTGGTCTAATAAAACCCATGTATAGAATCTCTTGTAGTTGCACCTTTAGTTCTTGCAATTCTTTCAGTGCCATTCAATAGGGTGCTTTGGAAATCAGAGTTGCCCCTGGTTCCAAGTCTATCGTAAATTCCACCTGTATGTCTGGTGGTAGTCTAGTCAGCTCTTTTTGAAATACGTCTTCGAACTCTCTAATTATTGGCACATCATGGACTGTCAAATCTGGCTTCTCTTCTCCTTCCAGGTATACTAAGAATGCTTGACTCTCGGCCTTGTGCAATAATTTCAAAGCCTGAAGTGCTGAAATAACCGCACTCTCTGATTCCTTCTGAATTCGTAGACATATGATTTCTCATTTCTCGGCTACGGAATAATGACCTTTCTCTCGCGACATAAGATCGTCGCCTTACTTTCTGACAACCAATCCATACCTAGAACCACATCTACATTATGCATATCCATAACATTCAAGTCCGCTACCAGAATCTCATAATCATTCAATTTGATTCTCAAATTACGGCATATTAAGGTAGTAGTAGTAGTTGTTTCTCCTGAAGGCATAGCTACGTTCAGATTATATCTACTCCTTTCTACCTTAAGTCCTACTACTTCAACACATGCTGATGATATGAATGTATGAGATGCTCTAGTATCGAATAAAACCATGACAAGAATATTATTAATAACGCCCATACCTGTCAGGTTACCCTCGTCTCGATTTCCCTCAAGAGCATACGCCCTGATACCACTTCTGTAACGCCCCCAACTGACCTTCTCAACTTTGGGGCACGCTACAGTCGTGGTGGAGTAGTTTTCAAATAGTTTTCTCAAAAACAGCGGAAGTTTAAATGTAAATAACAAAATAAGAATTTAAAGCACTCATTCATTTCCATTTGTTCAAAAGGTGCATAAAAACATTGTTATAAACTAAATCAAAAGAACTGAGTTCAAACATGTTTTCTCATCTTTCACAAAAACAAGGGAAGGAATATTTTATGAGGTTCAGTGTAGCAGTGTGAAACGTGATGGAGATATGCATATGAAGATGCATATCTCAGGATATGCTTTCTAAAAACATCTTTAGCTCGTCTTTACACCACTGCTCTTCCATCCCTGCCGCTAACCTGCGTAGTTTAGAAACAATACGAGGGGCTGAATACTAATGTACCCCGTGGAGACATGCTCAAAAACATACCTTTTAAATATGAATGCTATGCCACACATATAGATAAACATGGGGTTTTATTGAAAAGAACCGTGTTATCTAAAACATTTTATTTAGCTGCAGCTATCTACCATGTTATAATATCAGTTTACCGTTGTGTAATTAAAAGTTGACCCACTTCCAAGTTACGATGAATAGCTGGGAATAGACGAACCACTCTACCCACTGTCATCAACCTGTGCACATTGTCTCAGAATCACATAACTTTGAGACACGATCGATTTCAACACCTTATCCTTCCAAGGTATCAGCACGTCAGCTGAGCTACCAAAAAATGCACATAAGGCTACCTACCTTATGGCAAATAAATAAGACTTCCTACCTTTTCTATTAATGAGATTAGCGCAACACAATCTTGGTTCATTTCTCATTAATTATCCTCTCTGACGATATCAATCGACAGAGGTACAAATATGGTAGCATAAAACAGTTTTAAGCATAACAATCAATTAAAAACAAAACATTTTCACACTCATTTTAGAAAGCTGAGAATGAAGCTTGAATTTTTTTTTCTTTTACTAAAATAGTCCCCACGTGGTATTGCTTACATAAATTCAGATGTTCTTGTTAATTGTGTGGTTGAGTTGTCACAACTTTACCCTTTGTTTTTCCTTCACCTAATCATATAACACAACATACACTAATTAGGATGGATTGTCTAAGCATTTTCAATCAGCCCTAGCTGACAACACTTGACACAAATCAGGACCTATGACTGACAAATTAACTGACATCTCCAATTATTCGACATGCATTCTCTTCGTACGTCATTTCAAAAAACTCAGTCACACATGTTTAACCCAACCATGATTAACTAACCAACTCAATTCTAGTTACATTTATACTTTAAACGGTTAATCATGCATTTAACTTCACGTTGATTGAATTAATCAACTTGATACTCGATTTCATAATTCATCGCATAATCATGCTCATAACATGTTTAACTAGTCATGTATTAAACTTAAACATCGAAAGCAATTCAATTTGGATCAAGATCGGACGTAAAAATCAACTCATCTCCCTCTGTCCCTTTGTCTTGTCGATCGACATACATGTCGTCGATCGACATGTGTGTCCTGTCCACACCCCACGCATCTCGTCTCGACTTTGATCGACAATTCATACTAGCATGTTCTTAGTCGACTAAGGATCACAGAAACATGCTTTAAACATTTGAAAACATGAAAGTATGCCGGAAAAACTATGATGGTCGAACACTCACCGAAAAATGTTTCAGCAGCACCAACGGCAATTTCCGGCATCCGAGCTTCGAGTCCTGCATACCAACGAGTTCCATTCAACACGAGGAACACAAATATGTAAGTCAAACTCCGATTCAATGTCTTTTCATATAAGTTTCATGCCGACACTGAAAATTATCAAAAAATCGACGGCTTACCTTTACACGCTAATATCTCTATCGTCTCTCGACAAAATCGAGCGTTCTCGAACTCCTTGGACTCCTTGCAATGTGGGCTTTCTTTGGGTAGTTGTGGTTTGGCCGACGGTGATCGGAGCTGGTCGGAAAATTGAATGGAAATGGGCAGCGTGGGTGGTGCGTACAGGAATGGTGAGGAAATGAGTGAAGAATGCTGAATTGTGTAAAATGAATTATTTTTCTTATTTTTGATTGAATATTCAACACTCCACCGCCCCACAAATCTGAAATCCGCTGCCTATATACATTTGCGTGCCGCCCATCCTATTACACGCATGGCATATTCTTCGCCACGAAGAATTCGTCGCGTAGTGTCTTCCGCCTCAACTCTTGTATATTTTCCTCCGATAATTCAACTTCTCAGATCTCCAAGTTGTAATGCATTGTTCCGATTAAACATACAAATCATGGAATTGTTCCATTTAACGAGCTCAACTCATTCATATTATTTCCAAATTTTCGGAGATAAAAATATCGTCAAATTTCTTTAAATTCAATAAATTATAAATCATCCCTCGGGTCTTAGAAAATTATACCGATTGTTTCGTTTCCTTCCATATTTTATTTCCAAGCATTCCCTAGCTCGGTTTAAGAAATGGATCTTCCGAGTGCAAGTTATAAATTAAATTATGATATTATTATTTTTCAAATAATAATTCGCCGCACTCGTTTCTCTTACGAAAAAATGTGACTACATGGTCACTTATGTTTTCTCAAAACGAACTCATTGATGTATTGCACATTAGAAACTGACCCTCGTGTCACATCAGATGTCATTTCTCATTTCTAAAAACAATATATAATATAATTTGACAAAATATAAATATTTATTTATTTAAGCATTAAATAGCTTAATTAAATCCAGGATATTACATGAACCCCATTTTAATTTTCTTGTTTTCTCCCATTTATTCGACTTGGCAACAAGATTCACCATCATAAACTTTATTCTCAGACAAACGTATTGTTTCAGCCATTTAATTTCACTGTTTAGCGATACAATCATCACATCACTTTCTCAATCTCATTATGTTTCAACATAATAAATTGAAAAGGAAAAAAAAAACATATTTTAAAACAAAAATCACTAGTAATTACAACAAAATACATTAAAAATCTACATGAGTAAATATAAAACATTATTGATACTTTAGAAATATTATGCAATGAGCAAAGGACAACCTTGTTTAACCAATACAACCGAGCTCATTACTACGCGTATGAGCAAAATGTAGATAAAATTGGAAAAAAAGCCATATTCATTGCTCCACGCAAATGTTTATGTACAGATACGTGAATGGGTTGTGCCTAAGGTATTTATACAATTTAAATTAGCCATATTATAGTGATTACTTAAATAAATCCACAAATTACGTTAATGATTTGCATAAATTAGGTAATTACATTTAAATCAGATATTAAAGTCTAATTTAAATTAGCTAATAAAGTCTAATTTAAATTTCATCTATTATATGAACATAAACAATAGCCAAATCCTTCAATAATAATTATAAAATTATTTTAAAGATAATAAGAAAACATTTTGAAAAATATTATTTAACAAATTTTAGATAATTAAATTATATAAGAAGGTAAGAAAACAAAAATAATATTTAAAATACTTATTTTTCATCTTACCTTTTTTCATTAATGGAAGAATCTTTAATCTTCTTGATCTCATTGTTATAAAATGAATTCATTAGAAAACGATTAAATTACTTGATAATAAGAGATAAATTTAAAAAATTATATCAATGTTGATGATATTTAAATCAAAATTTAAATACAGTAATTTCAACTTTGGATGATCATAGATTTGTAATATAATTAATCATTTCATCTAAACATAATTAATAAAATAAAATTATACTATGCGTGTATGTGTATATATATATAGGGAGTGACTCACATAGTAAAACTTAGTTTGTGCTAAATAAAAATGAATCTACACCATTCATCTGAAAAATTCAATGGTTGAGATTAAAACATTTCCCCAGATTTTATGCTTTTTTGCTTTATAAATCGTGCTTAATTCGATTAAGCACGATTTATAAAGCAATTAAGCACGAACAAAATTTATGCTTAATTTTTTAATCTTTATGCTTTAATCTCAACCATTGATGCTATCAATCCAAGGGCTAAGATTCATTCTTATTTAGCACAAACTTTAATTTTAGCATTTGAGTGAATCTCTCCCTCTCTATATATATATATAATTACTAATAATTATTTATGTATATACAATAAAGACATTATTTATATCTAATTATAAATTATATTAATTACATACTTACCTTACTTGTTGTTACTTTCCTAACATATTATAACATTATTTTTGGTAGTTTTTTTTTTTGGAAAAAATTTGTTTGGGGTCTTGCTTTTAGATATATATAGATTTTTGTATTTAAATTTTATTTTCTATGTGATCATGATTGGCCTTATAGGTTAAATCTTTGTGTTAATCCATAATATAAATCATGATTGGCCTTATAGGTTAAATTTTATTGCACATAGTCTTATAAATGACTTAGACATCACACAAGGTTTGAATTTATTTCTGGCCTGAACTAAGAAGAATATTTATCAGACTATTCTCCATCTGGTAAGACCCGCCAGACGTACGTCATAAGACCCATTTGGGCAGTTGGTCGGATGGTAGTCTGTGTTTTGCTGTTCTTAAAGTAAGCTGCCAGATCTCAAATTCAGTAAAATTTTTCCTATGTTTGTGTTTTGTCCATAAGCTTAATATAAGATATTGTGATCCTGACTTTTTTGGTATGTAAAATCATATTGCTATTATCGAAAGATTATATTATATTATAAAAGTAATAGACCAAGATATTATAATAATAATTATATTATTGTAATAATATTATTTGAATAATTTCTATTATATTTATTTTTATTATTTTAAAGTTTTTATAATCAAACTCAAGTCTAATTTCTTGTAATTTTATTTTATTTATTTATAATTAATCTAATTTTAATTTTATTAATCTTCAACGTTAAAATATTGAATAGTTAAATAAAATAATAATTTAATTTTTTTTTATTATTTAGCATTTTCAATTCTAAACCTATAAATTTAATAAATCAAATATTAAAATGGAAAATATTCCCATATCAAATATCTATATTCATATAATTAAATCCAACGGACCAACGCCCCTCAACGAGCATAGGAAAATATTACTCATTTGTAAATATGTATATGCTGTGGACTAGTGGTGTCTAATCCTCACCTTTTATGAGTTTTTTTTTTTTTTTTTTTTTTTTTTTTTTTTAAATTCTAAAATAAAATATTCTCTAATAGAAGGTAGGGGTTCGCGAAGAACAAAATGCACGTGAAAAGCGCGTGCCAACGCAGTCGGTTGTGTATGAAAACATACATCCGCCGCCGTTGCTCTTTACTTGTATATATAAATATAAAGTGAACAAAGGAAGTTCAGGAACCCTAGCCTTTCTTCTTTCTCACGCGCCAATCACGCAGTCCGTCCGTGTGCAATGGCGCAGTCGCTGGAGCTTCTGTTGATTCAGTTCCTCATGCCGGACAACGATGCACGGCGTCAGGCCGAGGATCAGATTAAGCGATTGGCCAAGGACCCGCAGGTGGTGCCTGCGCTGGTCCATCACCTTCGCACTGCCAAGACCCCCAACGTACGTCAGCTCGCCGCCGTTCTCCTTCGGAAGAAGATCACCGGCCATTGGGGCAAGCTGTCGCCTCAGCTCCGCCTGCTAGTCAAGCAATCCCTCATTGAGAGCATCACCGTGGAGCACAGGTTTCACCCCCTCATATTTTCTGATTCAGTTTCATTATTCTCATGCTGAGTTGGTGCAGCCCTTTTCGCTATTTTCATTGGAAACTTTTAATGATACTTTTCGATACTTGGGTTTTCATTCGTTTGTTGTGCTGCTGCGAATTATTCATATGCATTTCCTACGAGGCATCAACTTGCCGCTTTTTGACTTCCTACTGATTCATTTCTGGTTCTTTTTTATTTTAGTTTCTGCTGTACTTCAATTGGGCTATCGATATTCAGTTTGGTTCATGTCCTTCCCTTTTTATATTGCAGTCCACCAGTGAGGCGAGCAAGTGCAAATGTTGTCAGCATCATTGCAAAATATGCTGTCCCAGCTGGAGAATGGTCCGATTTGTTGCCATTTCTATTCCAATGCAGCCAAAGTGCGCAGGAAGAACACAGAGAGGTGTGCTATGGCACTGTGCTAGTTGTGTAGAATGCAGAACTCCTGCTTTTTTCTTTAATTACTTTACATCGTTTTTATAACTTTTAAGTTACTTCATTACCCACCCTTTCAGTCTTTCCTAATGTATGTGCATTTTGGATTCTTTATGAGTTGCATGCTTACGTTGGAAAAAAATAGACTTGTCTGTATATAGATATATTTTCAAACCATATAACAGAGATATAAAAACTGGATTATGGTATGAAAAAATATTGGACTCTGTAGCAGTGAAACAACAAACATTTTGTTTCTCCTTCTCGCTATAATGTTTAACTGGATTATCAACTTCTCATACATCCATTATCTTATCATTGAATTTCTCCTTGCATTATCCCTAAAAATGATCCAAATTCCTGATGGCAGCTGCAGTTTTTTAACTTTATTTAAAAGGAGCTATTGGAAGTTGATAAAACTCCTGAACAGTTTGTCCTAAGTCTCTATAACCTACCTTGCATTTAAAAGGAAAACATCTCACATGCGCTGAAGCAAAACCTTCCTTTTCTGTTTTTTAACAGACCTGTGAAATCTCATTCTAGATTGACTAGTTAAACATATCAGACTAGATCTAGATCTTCTCGCTTTTTTTCTGCTTTATCTTATATTCTAAATAATCTTAAACTATATATATCTAGCATAAATGTTCTTTTTTTTTCTCCCTAGGTGGCATTGATACTTTTCAGCTCCCTTACAGAGACCATTGGAAATTCGTTTCGACCGTATTTTGCAGATCTTCAGGCTCTACTACTTAAGTGCCTTCAGGACGAGACCAGTAATAGGGTTAGAGTTGCTGCTCTCAAGTAAGATGTTGCTTGAAGATATTTTGGTCATTAACTATGTTAATTATTTGTGGAAGACACTCATGTATGTGTTATGCTTCATCAGGGCCGTTGGCTCTTTTTTGGAGTTCACTCATGACGAGGCGGAAGTAGTGAGTTATAATTTTCTCTGCACGGTTTTTTTTGTTGGACCATTATAAAATTCTTTTTACTAAATAATTACATGTAGAAATAATTGTATAATTCACTGTTTAATGATGGTAAACTCATGCTTGTGACATTTGGATACTACATTTGACATCGATTTCATAATTGGACTTTCACTATTTCATGAGATTGCTTTCTCCACCTGAAGTCCATCAATGCGATTCTCGGCCACCCTTTTTAATACTCCAAAAGGAATTTTGGATATTGTGAGCTTAGGAAGAATACTGTTGGTTCTATGGTAAGACTATGTCTCAAGAACTAAAAGCTCTGATTTGCCTGTTTCTCTGTTGTTGGGCCTAACATTTGCTTCAGCTGCTGACAGTAATAACTAGACTACTACTTGTGTTGTGAGTCATTTGACATGACTACTGTAGCAATGAAAAAGCATTATTTTGCTTCTTTATCATTATCACACGGCAATGTGGTCCACCATATTCAATATAGTACTCCTATCCATAGTTAATTTGGATTGTCATTTTTTGATTTCATAAATACTTAGTGTGGGTTCATACTAAATTGAGGTGATGGTCTGATGATTGGCCTAGTTCTTTTAATTTCAGATTTACAACTATTGTGCATTTTTAATGTCACTTCTTGATGTTGTAGATCAAGTTCCGAGAGTTCATTCCCAGCATTTTGAATGTATCAAGGCAATGCCTTGCTTCTGGTGAGGAGGATGTTGCTGTGATTGCTTTCGAGATCTTTGATGAGTTAATCGAGTCTCCTGCTCCTCTCCTTGGGGAATCTGTTAAGGCCATTGTTCAATTTTCTCTTGAAGTTAGTTCAAGTCCTAATTTGGAACCAAATACTCGTCATCAGGTTAACATCAGTGAACTTTTTTCCCACCAGTTTTATCATTCTATTTTCGGAGAGATGTCTTGACTTCTCTTTGCTTCATATATGCTAGGCTATTCAAATAATTTCATGGCTTGCACGATATAAATCAAGTTCACTTAAGAAGTACAAGTTGGTAGGACCAATCCTGCAAATCATGTGCCCTTTACTTGCAGAGTCAACAAATAGGGATGAGGATGATGATCTTGCGCCTGATCGAGCTGCTGCAGAAGTTATTGATACTATGGCTATAAATCTGTCAAAGCAAGTATTTCCTCCTGTTCTTGAGTTTTCTTCTTTGGGCAGTCAGAATGCAAATCCAAAGTTCAGGGAAGCTTCAGTTACAGCTCTAGGTGTTATATCTGAGGGTTGTTTGGATTTGATGAAGGGCAAACTGGAATCTGTGCTTCGTATTGTTTTGGGAGCTCTTAGAGATCCTGAGCAAATGGTGCGTGGTGCTGCATCTTTTGCAGTTGGTCAGTTTGCTGAACATCTGCAGCCTGAAATAGTATCTCACCATGAAATTGTTCTTCCTTGTATTTTGAATGCCCTAGAGGATGCATCTGATGAAGTCAAGGTAGATGCAAATAATAACTTTTAACTGGTCTATACGATATTATATTTTTGGTTGATCTCATGATTGGTGACTTGCCTCATAACAGGAGAAATCATATTATGCACTGGCAGCATTTTGCGAGAACATGGGCGAAGAAATTCTTCCTTTTTTGGATCCTTTAATGGGAAAATTACTTGGCGCTCTCCAAAGTAGTCCCCGTAATTTGCAGGAAACATGCATGGTATCTGCTTGTGCATTAGCAGTTTAATGTGCCCGCTTGTCAATATTTGTAAACATTCTCAACATTTTTCCTGCTGGATTTGTAGTCTGCGATAGGTTCAGTTGCATCTGCTGCTGAACAAGCTTTTCTTCCATATGCCGAAAGGGTTCTTGAGTTGATGAAAATCTTTATGGTGCTTACAAATGATGAGGACCTCCGGTCAAGAGCAAGGGCTACTGAGTTGGCTGGCATAGTTGCAATGTCTGTTGGGAGGGCTAGAATGGAACCAATATTGCCTGCATTCATTGAAGCTGCAATAGCAGTATGAAACTTTTCAACTTTTAATGTTCTGTAGTATCACATGGCAATTTTTGTTGAGGGATATGATATTTCAGGGTTTTGGATTGGAGTTTAGTGAACTCCGGGAGTACACTCATGGATTCTTCAGCAATGTGTCAGAAGTTTTAGAAGATGGGTTTTCTCAGGTAGTATTTTGTCCACAATTCTTTAATACACATTCCTGGAGATCCTACATCTAATAGCAAGTGATTCATGCTGGAACAGTACCTTCCACATGTAGTTCCTCTGGCCTTTTCCTCCTGCAACCTTGATGATGGCTCTGCTGTGGATGTTGATGATTCTGATGAGGATGACAATGCCAATGGATTTGGTGGTGTTTCTTCTGATGATGAAGCACATGATGAACCTAGAGTTCGTAATATTAGTGTAAGAACTGGTGTTCTTGATGAAAAAGCAGCTGCTACTCAAGCTCTTGGCTTATTTGCTCTACACACTAAAAGTTCCTATGCACCGTATCCTTATTTGATTTATATATGTACACATATTTGGCTATCTTTGTGAATCAGATATTATAATTAGTTACCTTAATTGCAATTTAAGGTACATAGAGGAGACCTTCAAGATTTTAGTTAGGCATTCGACATACTTTCATGAGGATGTTCGTCTTCAGGCAATGATTTCACTGAAATGTGAGTACTAATGCTCATTGATTGACTTTGTACACACAATCTTCCATAGATTTGTTATATAGAAATTTGTGCATGACACCTGTTTCAGTGGTTCTTTTGTTGATCTAGTTGTTTATTTTCCTGTAAGTTGCATTTTGTATTTATTCATGCAACAACAGCGCAATAGAGTTATATGTCTCTAGAACTCAAAGCTTGATTCCAGCAAGTTCTTTCTACACAAGCCTCTTGAAGGTTGCTGATAGATATTTATTTATTTCTATTTGTTTCGTTTGAGTTAGTTATCGAGTACTTTTAATAGGAACTCTGTTTAAATTCGGACACTAGTTCATTCAGGTTTCTATTTAAATTAGAATTGTAGTTATTTAGGATTCTTACTCCATTTAGTTAATATATTTATTTCTCTGATCACTCTCTCTTTTTTCTTCTTTTCCTGCTGCTGCCTGTTCTCTTATTTTTCATATCTTTCTTCTGATCCTTTTCTACTCATGATTTGTTTCTATCAATTACTGCAACCTTTTTTATATTTGCTGTTGGTTTTTGACTTTTGTACAACAAAAGCCAAATGTTACATGTATATTTCCTTGAAAATATGATTTCTTGAATGCTTTATTGCAATGATGATCTGCATTCAATTGCAGTAGCATCCTACTTGATTTTTTTTATTTTTTATTTTATTTTTTTCATTTGCCTAGTTTGTTTCTCAACATGAATCTAAATATTTTTAATACGAATAGAGGGTGGAAAAATGTGTTTGATTATTGTCTTCAGGATCACAGCAACTAATTAAATGAACTTGCCTAGAATGTAGGGGTAAAATGGACTAAATAAAGAGTTAGGGTTAGGGTCAAGTCTGTCCCAAAAAGTTACCTGAAGCTTGCAATTTCATAGGGCTGGCTCAAAACCCAATGGGCTAGTTTGATTGACATTCTTATTTCTAAGGGGGTTATGTGGTGATGATTTCAGGAAACTAATTCAATCTTCTGATGTTGAAACCATTGAGCTACTATTGGGTCCTTAGATTCTTTGTTGTAATTGTTCCTTTATCATTATGAACAATTACATTAATGCTTGTGTTGTTTAGTCTAGGCAATAGATGACCATTGCGCCTCTTATGATCTGCCAAATTTAGCACAAGTATGTTATACTCATCAATTGAGAATTATGAACAATTACATTAATGCTTGTGTTGTTTAGTTTAGGCAACATGACCATTGCGCCTCTTATGATCTGCCAAATTTAGCACAAGTATGTTATACTCATCAATTGTTCTCAAGAGTCAGTGCAAAAGAACTTTTGGGTACTAAAATTTATTCCTTGGGTGCCACCAATTGCAAATCAATGCTGCCGCCGGAAAAATTTATTCTGAATTCCGACTTGGGGTCATGGCTGCTTTGGGTTCAGCAATTGATATGTGTTTGCCAATTAGATTAGGATTCTTTATTAAATAATATTCCTTTATTTAATAGTAGTTAATTATTGTTAGATTAGGATTTTAATTTGACTATATTTATTTCATTGTTATCAGATTAGAATTTAGTTTAGTATTTATTGGAGTTTATGATGTTTATTTAAGGGAGTCATGTAGCTAGTGTATATGTTGTTTCTGGGAACATTGGAATTGTTTGATACATGCTAGTGTGAGAAATATCTGCAAAAATATTTTTATTTTATTGTTTATATTTTCATTTTATCATTTTTCTGTTGCTTTATCTCTTTATTTTCTTCTATTTCTTTTATTTCTTCCTTGCTTAATTAGTGTATGCTGCTATGGTATCTAGTCTTACTTTCTCTATTTGTTTGTCATTGCTAGATATTTTGTCATCAGTCCAAGCAGTATTCCAAAATCACAATGTGAGTGCAGAATAGCCATTCTGATACACCTTTTTATTATTACGGCTCTTTATTGATGTAGAAATTAATCTATGTAACATTGATTAGCAATAATCATTTTCATTTATAAATTGTTCTAGTGAATAGCATTTGAACTAAATGCAATTTTCTAGGAGTGCTAGTTATTTTGGTGTAACCATTACTTTATGTTGTTCGATGGCTTTCATCATGTCAAATTTCATTGTACATGAGACTTCTTCCAGATTTTTGTGATACGATCTTGAACTATATTATTAAATTATTTTGCAGGAGGGGATTATGAAGATAAAAGAGCTTCTTGGTGAGAATCGTTTATTAGATTAACAAATCTTTCATGATAATATCTTTTATGGGAAAAGAAGTTATTTACAATTTATGCATGAACAGACACTGTGATGAATATATACATAAAGACGATGACTGAAGATGATGATAAAGAAGTTGTAGCTCAGGCTTGCATGAGCATTGCTGACATCGTGAAGGATTTTGGATATGTAACTGTTGAGCCTTGTAAGTTGTGGAAATACTGGGCTTTTTTTTTTTCAAAGCTTTTCTGTAAAGAAACTTAACACATTTTCCTTTTCCCTATGTTCAAACTTCAGATATCTCTCGCATTGTTGAAGCCACTTTGGTACTACTTCGTGAGGAGTCTACCTGTCAGCAGATTGAGTCAGACAGAGAGATTGATGAGGATGATACTGAACATGATGAAGTGCTAATGGATGCAGTTTCTGACCTCCTTCCAGCTTTTGCTAAGGCGATGGGCGCTCAGTTTGCTCCAATTTTTTCACAGCTATTTGAGCCTCTTATGAAATTTTCGGTTAGCAAGAAGCTATTAATGCACTAAAACATTCAGTCAAAATGCTTCCTTGTTTAAAATAATAGTTGTTTCTATAATTTTCTAATGCAGAAACATTCACGCCCACCACAAGACAGGACGATGGTTGTTGCAACCCTTGCTGAAGTTGCCCAGCACATGGGTGCTCCAATTGCTGGCTATGTTGATGTAAATGAAACAATGCTCTTTTTTATTTTAGTTCATTGAAATGTGAATTGATTGATTAAAACCAGCATCGTGCTTTAGGCTGTAATGCATCTTGTGCTTAAAGAATTGGGATCTCCTGAGGCAACAAACAGGAGAAATGCAGCGTTTTGTGTCGGTGAGCTGTGCAAAAATGCCGGCAACTCAGCTTTGAAGTATTCTTCTACACACCCAAATGACTTATTTACCTCGTTATTTCAATATTTATTATAATATTAATATTTACCTAAATAAAAAAATAAATGGATAAAGCCTACTTGGAAATATATCTTTTACTGCTTTCTTGACCCCAATTTGATCTCTAGACTCTAGTTCTTCCCAATCATAGAGATATATTCTTCAGTTTGTTTCATTTGGTTTTAGATTTTCTCTTGCTCATATGAGATCTTAAGGGTATGTCAGATTATCATCTGATATCAAATATGTCTTATCTTCTTACTCTATTTCATTGATTTTGCTCCTTAGTTCTAAAGACAGTCTCATGCATATCTTTCGTATTCTCATTTACTTCCTTTGCTTGCTTTATTGGAAATAGATACCATGCTGATGTTTTGAGTGGCCTATATCCATTATTTGGGACATCTGAGCCAGACAATGCAGTGAAGGACAATGCTGCTGGTGCAGTTGCTAGGATGATGACGTCTCACCCAGAGTCCATTCCATTGAACCAAGTTGATATCTTCATCTAGCCCGATCTTACTACTTCTAGATTGCAATGATCTTATTTTACCTGATTGTTTTTATCAGGTTCTTCCTGTTTTCCTGCAAGTGCTTCCTCTGAAAGAAGATTTTGAAGAATCAATATCTGTATATGGATGCATCTGTGATCTAGTTTTGTCATCTAATTCTCAGGTACTTTCATCATTTAGGGCCAAATCTTTCTTCATTATTGTTCACTTTGAATCACACTTATAATACCGTCAACTTAATTTTGATATAAATCTAGTGTTTCTTGGCCAAAATATCAAATATAAACCAAGACCTGATCCGAACTATTTTTTTTTTGTCAAATATTTGCCCAAATTAAATTGAACCCATCAAATCTAACACCAGTCCTTTTTTATGGTTTATTGGTATTTTTAGGGGTGAGCAAAACCGAACCTAAACCGCCAAACCGGCGGTTTTGGTCGGTTTATTAGTGCATTCGGTTTCATTTTGGTCTGGATTTTTGGAGTTCCGGTTTTCGGTTCATTTCAGTTTACCGAACATGAATTATATATGTATATTTTATATTTATTTATATAATTTAAATATAAAAACAATAAAACATATAAAATAAATTATAAAATCTTGTTTTATTTTAAATCTTTAAATTATACCTAATTTAAAATACCTAATACATTAAAATATATGTTTTAATTCAAGTATTTGAAAAAAATGTGCAGGAACTTTAGTTTAAAACCGAAACTGAAATCGCCAGTTTGGTTAAAAACCGCCAAACCAAACTGAAATTGCCTATTTGGTGCGGTTCGGTTTGTACTATATTAGAGGTTTAGTTCGGTCTGGATTTCTGGAAAGTTCGGTTTGGGTGGTTCGGTTTTCAGACTGAACCGACCATTGCTCACCCCTAGGTAACTCAAAATGAATGGAAAACTCGGAAATACCAAACTATCAAAATAAATGAAATTTTTTGATGGTTTCTTTCTTTATTTTGAGAAATTTTCATTGTCTTTGTTGTTGCTGTTGCCCCCCCACCAGGTTTCCATTCTTTTTGTTTCTCGTTGCTGAACCTATTAGGGTTTCTTTTTCATTTTTTCCTTTTACAATTTTATTGGGCTTTTACTTTCCTTTTTATTTTAAATTTTATTTGGCTTTTCTGTTGAACTGAGTTTAATAGGCTATTATGTTCATTTATCACAGATATTTCACCGTCAATCTCTTAATTTCATGTATATTTTAATTTGACATGATTATATGAAGTAGAACTGTGTGCTGGGTTTGGAAAAGAGTTTCTCAATCCTTGTTGGCAGGAATGGGCACGAGCTTACTGTCACTACTGTTAGTGTAGAGTAAATTGAGTGGAATTAATATTTTATTGTTGAGTGTGAAAAAGTTATCTTTTTTAGTAATGAGACAATTAAACTGGGACAGACGAAAAAAGAAAGTGGGACAATCAAACAGGGACGGAGGGAGTATTATTTTTAGAATATATTAA
Organism: Plectranthus barbatus; assembly: GCA_026898455.1. Taxonomy (NCBI): domain Eukaryota; kingdom Viridiplantae; phylum Streptophyta; class Magnoliopsida; order Lamiales; family Lamiaceae; genus Plectranthus; species Plectranthus barbatus. The sequence goes on along the minus strand of JAPKLW010000925.1, from coordinate 1,657 downwards.
TATAATATTATAATTAATATAAATTGACTAATTGTAACTATAATATTTTTTTATTCAATATAATAATGTACTTCTATAATATTTTAAGTTTTTATATTTTTAATTAATATCTTAATTATAAATTAATGCTGTTATTAAAAATAATAAATTGATATGAATTTGTATGAAATAAAAAAAGATTTGGAATGAGATTTGGGAATGAAAAAAATGCAACCCTCCAATTTGATGGGCAATGGGGATACCCAAATCTTGGGGAATCATTTGATTCCTTTTGGAATGAAACCCAACAACAAAACGGTGAATTTCGGAATCATTCTATTCCCTGAATCCCAAATCCTCCATCCAAATACTCCCTTAAGAGTTAGATTTGATGGCTTTAATTTAGTTTAGGTATATTTTTGAACTAAAAATTTATTCTGGTCTTAAAATTTTGAAAGTACATTGGATTATATTTGATATATTTGCCTTCTTCCTTTTTCTGCATAGCATTTTTTACCTGCCCCACTCTGATGGTATCATTCTCTCTTTATTTGCAGATACTTTCTTTTGTCCCACAGCTGGTTAACATATTTGCTCAAGTAGCTATATCACCTGTTGAAGCTCCTGAAGTTAAAGTGCATATAGGCCGGGCATTCTCCCATCTAATATCAATTTATGGTCATCAAATACAGCCGCTTTTGGGCAATTTATCACCTGCCCATGCTAATGCTCTTGCAGCAATTGCACCCAAGAGCTGAGACATGCTATGCTACCTTGAAGAGTTGTTTTTGGTTTTGATCTCCTCTACTGGTGAGTTTCCAAATGTTTTAACACATAGGCTGTGCGAATTATATTTTAAAGCAAGGTATGATATTTATTTCAATTCATTGTTTGAAAAAGAATATAAAAATGTATAGAGTTGATTTATGTTTGTTTGAATGTTTTTGTGAATTATTTTTTCATTGATTGAACATAGTGCACTGACAAATTTTTGAACACTTTACTGTGCAAAAACCTTGACCAGCTTGTAACTATCAGCCCTTTTGCTATATGTTGTTTGTGCTCCCCCACTTCCTATGTTGACCCTCCATTTTCATGCATAGAGTTGTCGAAGAGTTCTGATTGAAACCGCTCCTAATGTTATTCTCGATCCCATTTGGGTGTTCCTTACCTGATATTTCATAAGCTCTTTAATGGTGACACCCATTTTTAACTTGGACCTCAAATCATTTTAGGTCTTTGAGATTAACATGTATTTATCTAGTTTCCCTCTGTGCATGCCTAGCTGCTTGATGTTATTTCTCTCATGGTGCTGGAAAACTGATTCTAGAAATTGTAAGTTTTGTTGAGACAAATTATTCCGAGGCTTAGTTTAGTTGAACTGTATATTATGATTAAGATAACATATCTTTCTCCTTTGTGATTGCTATAATGAATTTATTCATGGCATAGTCTTTCAATTTCTGAGAATAATTGTGAAGGTACTGTTTGTTGTATTGCAGGTAAATTTGTTATTACGTGCTACTGCTGGATTTCATCACCTCTATTTTAGGTTCGTCACTGCTGCTGTCTCCAGTTTTCGGGATTATGTCATCCCCTCAATTTTGGTGTGTATTCTGAAATGCATCTCTTCATTCTTCAATTTTTCGCAAGGGTTGCTGCTGGTCATTAATTTTTG
>JAPKLW010000924.1:276582-291256 GCA_026898455.1 Plectranthus barbatus | reverse complement strand
CATGAAGTTCTAAGGGCCTCATTTTCTCGTGAAATCGAACCTCAACAAATATGATTATTACATCAACTATTTTTTTTCTTAATAATATTTTACATATTTGTCCACCGATTTTGTTTTAATTAAAATTAATTCATTCTATTTGAAAAAAAAAACCTTATTATCGTGCGTTGATTGCTTTTAATTCGTCACACTTCATTTATATGAACCCTAAGCTTAAGGCCTCAAAAAGCCCAAAACATTATTTCTCTCTTCATTAATGGGCTCTCCTAAGATGCGCTTTCAAACAATATAGTGGGTCTCATATTAAGTCCCAGCAGCACATTAAATAAATCTTTGTTTTGTAAGTAAAAGCCACATAAAAGTTAAAACAATTCATTTGCCTTGCAAAGTCTCAAATGAAACGGTCTCATCATTTTATTGTGAGATAAATTTAATGAAATGATATATTTTTTTATTGCAAATGATGTCTCACCATTTGTATTGTGAAACGAGTTTAATGAAATGATGTATTTCTTTATTGCAAATGATGTATTTTTTTGTTGCAAATAATGTAATTCTTAAAAATGAAATGATGTATTTAACTTATTGAAATGATGTATTAAAGTCCGTCTCACAATTAAAAAATAGTGAGACCGTCTCTCAGGAGACCAACTCTTCATTTAATTCTGTTTTGGATAAGACAATGTTTCCTAGACATAAGATATATATATATCAAAGTCACATGATGTCTACGGATGTTAATGGGTCCAACTCATCAGTTTTTAAACTGTTGTGAATTGAAGTAATTGCAAACAAAAATATAAAATGATAAATAGAATTATAGTGGTTCGAGCATAATTTCTACGTCCACTCTTCAACCCTCACGATGATGATTTTATAATGGTGAAGAGAACACAAAATAATGAACAACCTTAATGATGGGGAGTAGGGGGTATTTATAGATAGAGATTCCTAGATAAGTAGGGAAAATCTACTCGGATATGGTAAAGATATTAAATATATCCTAATCTATATCATATAGATTAATACCTATCTAGATCCTAAAATATATGGCTAAATCAATCTCATCCAACTAGGAAACTAGATACACCATATCTTTTCCATATCCAGCAGCTCTCGCAGTTCTCCAGTTAGACCTGCTCTGACTTCGATCCACTGTGATCGACCTACGGTCCCGTCGAACTACTTCTGTCGAACTGCTCCTGTCTACCTACAATCGACCCAGACTTATCGAACTGTAGTTATGTTTATCCACAATCTCATCGACCCATTAGCAAACTCCTTTTCGAGTTAGATATTGAGACTACACTTCAACATAAACAAACCTTATCACATTGCTTATTATTTGGTCCGGATCAAATTGAGCTAAGATTTTTTTGGGTTAAAAAATCTCGACCTTAACCCTAACCCATTAATTTTTTGGCTAACCTGCCGGGCCCACGAATTTGTAAATTATTTTTTATTTACAATCGATTTAAATAATTTTCATATAATTAAATATTTTCACTTTAATATTTGTAATAGTAAAATATTTACTACATATCTATTTGATCTTTAAAATTTTGAAAATGCATCGTAATCTTTATTTATTCATACATTTAAATATTAAAAATATATTATTTTATTACTTTATCAATATTATATATAGATTAACTTCATGATTAAACAGTTTTCAAGGATCTACTTATCTATCATAAACTACTTATATTATGTAACTTAAGATCTTATAAAAAATGTTATATTAAATAATACAAGTAAGTTTTGATGATATAATAATAATAATAATAATAATAATAAAAAAAAAATTATCAAATCAATCGGGCCAACTCATCGATTTTTGAAATAGTTCTATTGGACCTCGAGTTATTCGGTCTTAGACTATTTAGTTAAAAAAATTTCGGGCTAAAATATTTCAACCCTTATATATTTTGATTTAGATTAATTGGACCAATCCATAAATTGCGAATTAAATTGATATCCCTAATGCAGCCTCATACATTTAATTAATTGTTTACCATTTTAAATATAATCCATGGCTTCGTTCATATTGCAACTAGGGGCGGCTGCAAATTTCAGACACGTGTTTGGTTTTTCAACTACTTTTCATTGTCATCAAAATTATAACGTATAATATCAACAATAAGACAAATACAAATTTGGAATCTTAGATTTTTTTTTAGTGTTGTAAAAATCGAACTAAGCATGATAAGCAGGAGAAAGTCTAATGGGAAAAGAAAGCGGTCCAGGGAAAAGGATGTTTATATATTTAATTTTAAATGCTACTTATATATGTTAGTGTTGATCAAAGGATGTTTATATAATTCATTGTTAAATAGTTTGGCTAAAGGTTAATATTTTTATTTAATATTTATTTTTAAATTTGTACTAAAATAAATTAATAATATAAATATATAATACTACTACTAAGGAATTTTTTTAAATGGTACAGCTTTTAATTTAAACGTCCCGATGCAACACACCTCTCGTATGCCCTGTTCCTGATATGTTACAGTCGATCTATATACCTGTATAAATCACCCATTCTCAACCTCCCATGTTCCATCTTTCCTCACAGAGTCCCCCAATTAGGGGTTTTCACTACTCCAATCATCCAAGACACAACATCCAACCATAGTCATCTTCATAATTTTCTGAATATTCCTCACCTCCGCCACCGCCGCCGTGGCCAGTGAAAAGAAATGGCTCAAAACTATCTGTCGTGGAACCAAGAAACCCATAACCTTGTTCTATTTCTACGTACACGATATTCGAACCGGTCCGAACGCCACCTTGTACAAGGTGGCCAATGCCTCCATCACCGACAACTCCCCCACCGGCTTCGGCCAAGTCAATGTATTTGACGACGGCGTGACGACGGAGCCAGACATCGAGTCGGAGGAAGTCGCCAGAGCGCAGGGGCTCACCACTTCCGCAGACTTGGAAGTCACGACATTCAACATGAACCTCAACATCTTCATAACGCAGGGAACCTTCAATGGGAGCACCATGAGCGTTGCCGGCTGGAACCAGTTGGCCGACGAGCAACGGGAGCTGTTGGTGGTCAGTGGCACCGGCTCTCTGCGGTATGCTCATGGATATGCTATTACTACGACTTATTCACATGACCCCGTGATCAATTACAGTGTGCTTGAGTATACCATATATGTGACTTCTTCTTCTGCTCTTACATCGTTGGATTGTTCCATTGCAACTAGTCAAGCTCTTTGAATTGTATGTTAATTACATGTAGTTGTAATGAATAAATGGTTTGTATGCATGCTCTTATTGAATTTAATGCGTAGATTCAAGGAATACCTCAACTCCTGCGGATTGAATAACGGCGGTAGATGGTTGATGGTGTTCCTACAGATCTGATCTTCTGATCTGTTCTCTTGCTCGATCCAGAAATCTGGTGAGGATACACTACCGGATTGAAATTGCACTGGAGGAACTTAATTTCTCTCTACTGCAGTCGGCCGCCCACTCTCTCACTCTCTCTAGGGTTTCAGATTTGAAACTTCAAACTTATGTGGGAAGTGAGAGAACTGATCTATTTATAGATCTGGAGAATGTGCTATTAGGGTTTAATAAACCCTAATGGACTTTGATCATTATTGGGTCATACCAGGGATCAAATGCAAATAATAAAGTGGGCCTCCTATTAATTAATTCCATGTTCAACCCATAAAATAATTAATTAATAAACATTAATTCATGCTACCTGAGAATTAATGTTGATCAACCCCTTTATTACCACATTATTAGGAACGAGATGAATTTACTTGGTTAATCTTCATATTTAAGGTTTCAGACATTCATTAATTAATTCAACATATGACAATTAGCTGTAATTAATTAATCTCTTATTATTCCCAAGTAGTACCATCCAACCCTTCTCGCTTATGCTTGAATCAATGATTGAGCCTGCAGGACTTAGCATGACGAACCTCGTGAGCTTCCCAGGGAATTTCACCATCTTAAACGGATATGGTTATCTAAATCCAGCATGAGGAAATCGCACACAAATTGCCATCACCCAATATGCAGATATACGAGTACATGTAAGACTCTTCACCATAACAAGTCAAAGTGACAGTCAACCCATGTGTGCCCCTTAGCCTTCAATAGACTTTAGATCCGACCAAGTTATTGAGATCTTTACTCATTCATATGTTAAGTAGAATGGTTCATCTCACTGTTGATTCTATCAATACATTGAGATGTACCGGTCACACAAAGTAGTCAAGATAAACCACTTATGGACTTGTGTGCCATAGCCTAAACCGACACCCAAACTAGAGACTGTCTCAGCTATGATAATTGTTTATATCTCGCTAGGTGAACGATCTATACGATCTTCTGTGATCTCTTACACAACGTATGATCTTCTTATCGACGAGATAACTGGATGTGTTTGTTCGCATCAGATGATTATTGATTCAGACATGACTTGTTTATTGTAAGTCATTAATGATTACCAGTATATCAAACATAATGTTTCCCAATATACCAATCATAATATTTTTATGTATACAATTCCAACATCCACGTGGTCGACAACCTGATAATGGCGGGGCCGGACATCAGCTCCAAAGCAGTCGGAAAAATCTAAGGGGTGACCACCACTTCCGACCTGGCGGTCGAAGCCGCCGCACTGAACCTCACCATCAACTTCACGACAGGGTGGTTTAAACAACAACACAATCAGCATTAGTGGCCGAACCAGGTCGTGGAGGCGCAAGGGGAGCTGGCAGTGGGTGGCGGTACCGGGGCTTTCCGATTTGCGAGGGGATACGCAATCCAGAGCACCACCTCGTACGACATTGCGACAAACTATGGGGTTTTTAAGTATAGTATTTACACCACGTACGACTATAAATTCAGTGAGACCGATGTTGAGATTGCTAAGCTGTGAGACGGAGTTCATCAATCACATTTAATTTTATTGTCGCATATATGAATAAAATTTACGTCAAATTATTTGATCTATAAATATATATTACAATGATTTGATGAATTAGTTTTGTAAATTACGCATGCATCATGCATGAATTAGTAGTCAAAGCACATTGCCTATGAACGAGATATTATGAGTTCAAGCTTCTTCGGAGACATTTGGGTATATGAGTGGGTGTGTGTTATTTATTAAACAAATAAATAAACACCATACATTTGAGTAATAGAGATTTTATGTGTAAGAGTTCATAAATGAGAAGTACTGATTAATCCTTCATTAATACATCCTTTCCTTACTAAAAATATCGAAGCTAAATTGTACGGGTTGAAGAAAAACTCTTGAAATTAAAAATAGTAAGAAAATTAATTAAGCCCTTAAAACTAACATAAAAACCCTAGAAATAAAAAATAAAAACTTAAAAGAACTTTAGTATTTTTTTATTTATTTTTTTTGCATAAATTTATAAAATCTTCAAAAGAATTATCAAAGTTAACAAGAGAAACAGTTGACTCTTTAGTGTAATTAGTGATTGTTTTATTTTTTTCTATAAATATCATCCTTTTAACTCATGGGAAGTTGTTGTAATCTCTCATATATTTTTATCAGTTTTCTCAATCACAAATTCATAGAGAATCCTGCATCATTATTTACATGGTATCAACCATCTCGATCCTATAAACCTTCCTCTCCGTCGTCAAACTCTCCTGATAATCTGAATTTTTGGCCCTTTGATCATCTAAATACCTAGAGAAGGTCAAAGATTGTTGTTAAGATGAAATTAGTGGTTGCAGATAGGCTGAAATGGTTCAAAAAATGGGGAAAAGTGATGCATGGTAAATAAATAAATTATCAATAAGAAAAAAGAAGAAAAAGATATATTTAAACCTAATTCACATACCAATAGATTCTCAAACAGTACTAGCATCTCCAAGCATAAAAACAAAATTTACGGTAGATAACTCTAACAGGTACATCAATCACGAGATATGCAAATTTAGTCACGTTACATTATCCAACTCCAATGGTGTCCACCCAATCTTTTGCAAATTTCTAAACAACACGTACGGTTTATATATATATATATATATATATATATAGTTGTATTCATATGTTGACCACTTCCCATATGTTACATGTTACCTCGCTGGCGGTGCATTATCTAGACAAGCTAACTACATTATCTAGGCAAAATCAGGTACATTGCGAAGATAATGTACTACACTACATTATCTATTACAGTTTGTAATGTAGTACATTATCTTCGCAATGTACCTAATTTTACCTAGATAATGTAGTTAACTTGTCTAGATAATGCACCGCCAGCGAGGTAACAGGTAACATTTGGGAAGTGGTTAACATATTAATGCATCCCTATATATATATATATATATATATATATATGCGATCTAGTGAGAACACCTCTTACCATAAGAAATAAGAATTAATCATCGCTATTGATTTTGATGAATGTACGCTCAAGATTTTACTAAAATTTTCAGTCATTTTATCTCAAAAAACCTGCATTATAGGGTATTTTTGTCATTTTGTACTTATTTAAGAGTTTGTTTGCATATTCAACCTCGACATGTATTATATATCTAACAAACATGCATTATATGCATAAGAAACATGCATTATATACCTAGCAAATATTTTCCTGCATTATAATATGGTATTACTCTTGTTTTATAACAATATTACTATCATTATACAGTATTACTTCATCCATTATATATGGTATTACTTTTGTTTTAGAGAAAAATTATATTTCATTATAATGCATATGTTATTACTATATAATACATAACAAGTGCAAATATAATGACGAATGATGATTTTGCTGAAATAAACATGTTACATTTTATCTATCATATTCTGCATTATATACTATAACTTCATGCATTATATTGTACAACTGCATTCATTATATTAGAAATTCGTGTACTGTTACGAAAATTATGCATATTATGGTATTACTTTTATTTTAAAGAAAAATTATATTACTTTCATTTTAATGCATATGTTATTGCTATATAATACATGACAAGTGCAAATATAAAGATGAATGATGATTTCGCTGAAATAAACATGTTGCATTTTATCTATCATAATCTGCATTATATACTATAATTTCATGCATTATAATGACCTCGACTTGCATTATATACCTAGCAAACATTCATTATATACCTAACAAACATGCATTATATAATATAGTAGTAGACATTTATATAATATAACAAAAAAATACAAAATTAAAAACAAGTAATGTATGATCAACTTTTATAACTATAATATTATCTACAGTATGCAAAGATAATGAATTTTAATTTTTTTTATCTCACAGGAAAAAATATATTGCATTTTATCTACGTATTTTGCATTATATAATATAATTTCATGCATTATATTGTGCAACTCCATTCATTATATAAGAATTCGTGTACTGTTACGAGAATTATGCATATAATCACTAATTTTCATTTTTTATGATGATTTTTAAATCAAAACATATGCAATAGGGATTTCGTTTGAAAGATAATTAAATCACCTTTAATTTGATATATGATACATTAAAAAATAATCTAAATCGAAGGAGTTATGATAATTTAAAGATTTAGGATGATTTTAGAGGAGAGAGAAAAATATTACAAAATTATCCTTTAATGCATGTTTTACTACACTATAATGCAGACATGATTTATTTTAGTCTGAGCGTTCGATCACAATTTGGATCGCCGAGATTGGTTCTTATGTTTACATGGTAAGGGGAGTTCTCATATGATCACTCCCCTATATATATATATATATATATATATATATATATGGCGCGCTCTAGGCTGAACTCATTTCCCTGAATGAAGTATCATAATTAAGTACTATAATGAACTATCATATACACTACAATGATCAATTATACATACAACAATGAAAAGTTCATAGTTCATTCAGGGCATTTAGTTCGGATTTGAAAGCATATATATATATATATATATATATACATATAGGGATTGAATTCAGTGATAAAAATTCCCCCCGTAATAAAATGATAAAGCCGCTTGATTACGTTTACAATGTTGCTTGATTGTATTTCAGTTTTTGCCTGATCATTTGTTGCTTGATTGCATTTTAATTGTTGATTGATTAAATATTAACCATTGGTTTAATTAGATCTAATGGATGGTATTCATTCTTATTTTTAATATACTTATTTATTATCATATGATCCCATCTCTCTCTCTCTCTCTCTCAGTCTATATATATATATATATACACACACACACACACATACATATTGTTAGGAATTTTGTTAGAAATATCATGCCTTTTGTTTTATGTTTTGAAAGCCATCTTAGTCAGTGTTCAGCTTAGGAACAAAAATGTAAAGTCCTATATAGGTTTTTTTATCAAGTTGTAAGTTGTTTAGACTAAGTCAAGAAGTCTAGCACAAAAGCTGAACACCGAACATATGAAATGCTCGAGAATTGAAGAAGTGTTCGTGCGTGAAACTTGGTTTCACCAAGTATGGCCAAGGCTATACTGAGTTTGGGTACTCAGTATAGTGCTTACCATACCGACTTATGAAAAGTCAGTATGAGGATCACCATACTAAATTATGAGAAGCCATTATAAGGGCTGCCTATACTGACTATGAAAAATCAGTATGAAAGCTTTTAATTATTAAGCACGTGGTACACGAAGAGAACCAAGCCTAGTCAGACTAAAAAAAGTATCTTTGCTTAAGTAAAAGTTAGTACAAGGATTTTCTTACTTGGATTCTTCGGACTGAAACTTAGTCTGACACAAAGTTGGTGAGAAGTACACTGACACAGCAGAAAGTAAGGAGCAGACCTAATGTATGGACTTTGATTGGACGATATTCTCCTTGTCTCTAACGACTGGATTAATGTGTCTAACGAGCAGAATTTCAAATACCCAAGGATTCCTCTATAAATAGGTATGCTCTTCAACCTTAAAAGGTTACGAACTCCTAATAGAAGAATCTCTCTGAAAGCTAAGCCGGCACTTTGCTCAACTTTCTACTCAAGCTCTTTGACTTTTCGTGTTTCAATACACGAGACTTGAGTTTCTGATTCAAGTTGTCTGCCCGTGCTACCTTTTCTAAGCACGAGGCTGAAGCTATCTTTGGTGAATATAACTTTCCAAGTTATATTCACATCAATCATTATCCTACTCCGGTATCTTGATTCTCACTGGCTATTGCCAACAAACTGAGTTCTGGGAAGAACAAAAAGTATCCAACGACTAAGCTTACAAGGAGTTTCTAGGCGAGTGACCACAGCAGGCCGAAGGACAGAATGCAAACGAGCGGTGCATAGATCATAAGGAGGCTTGTATCATACTTAGTTAATTTCCAAACCAAGTGTCTGAAGAGTGGACCGAGGATCTATATATGCGAACTGTTAGTCCCAAAATCAAAGTACAAAATTGTGCAGCGGAAGGTATGTGTATGCAACGGAAGTATTAAATGACAGTTGCACTGGTTCGCTTAAATAGAGTATAGCCAGTTTTGTGTGTAGAAAACTTAAGCTTAGGTCTCTGTTTACCTTAAGTCAGTTTCACAGTATATACACTTCAATACTTGGACAAGTATTGAAGGTTTCAAGAATCAGTTTGTGAACAGAAAAAACAGAGCAAGTATGAAAGAAAGCAGTAAACAACACACAGAGATTTATAGTGGTTCATATCTCAATATCCTACATCCACTCTTTAGACCCAAGGTCTTAATAATTCACTATGTAAATACAAGCCTCCTTACGATCTATACACAGTCTGTCGGCACCTCCGTCCTCCGGTTTGCTGTGGCACTCGCCTATGAACTCCTTGTAGACTCACTCTTCAGGTTGAAGTGGGGACGCATCCCGCAGCCTCCTTCCTGGTGGTTGGATGTTTACTAATTCTTCGCAGAATGGTTAGATGTTTACTCGTTCTACCCAGAACTAAGGTGGTTGGCATACGCTCGTGAGAATCAGAATCCCAGACTAGGAAACTGACTGCTATGAATATATATCTCAGATAGATATATTCACCAAGAAGAGCTTCAGCTTAAAGCTTCAGCCTCGTGCTAGGAGAAGTTAGCACGGTGGGTAACTTGAGTCGGAGACTCAAGTCTCGTGTTAGAGAACATGGAAACTCAGAGAGTTTAGCAGAGAGATGACCTGAAAATTGCCCTTTGTCTTCTTAAGACTTTCAGATTTTAAATTATGTTCAAGTAACCTTTTAAGGTTGAGAGGGCATGTCTTTATATAGAGGAAGACGCTTGGCATTTTTAATTTCTATCCGTTAGACACATAAATTTAGACGTTAGACTCATGGATTATATTTTTCAATCGTAGCCCATGCCTTAGGTCTCCTTTCTGCTATGCCCTGCTGAGTCAGTGCACTATACACTAACTTTATGTTAGACTTCTTTTCAGCCCAAGGAATCCCAGTTTGGATAACCTCATACTGACTTGGGCATATATGAATGCCTGAGTCTGACTGAGCTTCAAAACTTACGAATTGTTCAAGTTTTAAAGGTAGAGGCTCTTATACTAACTTTTCAAGGTCAGTACAACTTAGCCCTCATACTGACTTCCCAAGGTCAGTATGGTAAACCCTCATACTTACTGTCCATAGTCAGTATGGAAAACGCCCTTATACTGATTTCTCCTGGTTAGTATGGAAAACTCTTAAACTGACTTCTCCTTAGTCAGTTCGGGAAAGCCCTCATACTGACTTCTCATGGTCAGTATGGATGGACCTTAAACTGAGTGCTCCAACACAGGTTTAGATCAAGGCTAGGCGTGATGATAGTCAGTTCCCCTTTCCTCGGTCTTCATCTTAAGTTCTATACAACTCGATCGATCGTATACAAGGATTACAGTTTAGAACTCTAGAAACTGGAAAAACTTACTAAGATGACTTACAATCTTTGACCCACCAAAACAACGAAAATTAAGTAAGGATTTCTCTAACAAAAATTCTAACACGAACCACTATAACTTCCTGTGTCTTTACTTGCTTTACTTTAAGTTTTCGCATACTTAATTTCTTAAAACTGACTTTCAAACCTTTAATATTTGTCTAAGTATTGAAGTGTATATTTGTGAAACTTACTTAAGCCTCATTTGAAGTTAAACTTAATATTTCAGAAACCCTAAACTGAGTTCCAGTCAGTTTAGGAGAACAAATGCAACTTTAACTTACTTTTGCAGCATATTACGTACTCTGATCTCGGATGCATGCAAATAAGCAAAGTTGCATTATCCAAATTCAACCCTGTCCACGAATTTTTATTTTGCTTCTTTAAGCAATTGTAACTTTTATTTTACTTTTACGAACAAGGCCACACCTATTTTCTTGAATCCGTAAAAAGATAAAACGTTTTTTTAGTGATCATGAAGAAGGAACGATCAATTCTATTTATGGGGTCTTTACTACCAAAAATATTTCCAAAAAAAACTAGAATCCTAAATAGAACATATTTTAGTTATGACCAAAAAATTATGAATTCAAATTTATTTAAAATCATCGATACGTGAATTTAAATTAATGTAAAAGAAAGTTTAAATAGAGCTGTAAAACAAACTATAAGTTGATTAGTAAACTAAAATTGTCCGCTGCAAGGTTTATTGATACGCACGTGCGAAAAACTGAAAGTTAATTTTAAAATAAATTATAATAAACTCAATCTTTTTTTAATTTCTTTTTAGTAAGTGTATCTTAATTAAATGATTTTGTTTTGCCATATTTTCAAATCTTTTTTCAAAAAAAAAAAAAGAGAGGAAGAGTGAGAAGAATCCATACTTCGCATTTAATGCTTTTTAACATTATTATATAATAATGCATATTATTGAAGTGTGTCTACAGTCTGGAAATGGTCCATGGAACGGGCTAGAGAGGTCTCCATGGAAATGGTCCTAAACTCCGAAAAGTTATAGTCTTACACTTCACAGCCGACCTAGCTTAGCTACGTTACAAGTTGCAAACCTCACGCTCAAAACCCACTAAAATCATGTGTTCTAATTCCTGCACATCATATTTTTATTGTATCAATTCGTTAGTGATTTAATTTGTTAAGTTTAAATATGTATCTGACCGGTCAAGAGAAGACATAATTTGTATTCGAATTCGATTCATTAATCTCAAAAATTGGATCCGCATGAATCTGATAAGAATTTTCTCCGTATGCATAATAACAATTTGATATGATGTAAAACTGAAAAAAAAAATCAAATTTAAGAAAGATAAATAAATCCAACAAATAATTTGATATTATTAACATAATAAAAAATAATTTATAATATTTAAGTTAATAAAAAACCTTTCTTGCAGTTCTCTGATCACCATAATGTCCTCCATATGCTAAAACATGGCATTCTGCCAAAATTGACTGCATATCTTTTTCTGGTACACATCTCCTGAAAATTGATTTGATCCCAATTTATACAAGATTGGATCATCCTAATAATAGTACTTCGTGTCATGAAGGAACCTCTCAGTTGCTGATCATACACTCGATAAGGTTTTCTTCCAGTTGCCAAGTAATTTGCTATGTCTGCATACCATGGAGCTTCTTCTGCACATTTTATCAATTGCTCATCTGGAAATTTGTCATTAACTTGCTCATCAGCATCTTCTCCATAGGGTTTTCAAATCTTGAGAGATGATCTGCTACTTGATTCTCAGTCCCCTTCTTGTCTTTGATTTCCATGTCAAACTCTTGTAGTAACAGTATCCACCTTATAAGCCTTGACTTGGCATCATTCCTTGCCATCAAATGCTTTATTGCAGAATGGTCTGTATATACAATAACCTTGGATCCTACAAGATAAGACCTGAACTTGTCAAAGGCAAAGACTACAACCAACAACTCTTTCTCTGTAGTTGTATAGTTCCTTTGAGCTCCATCAAGTATTTACTTGCATAGTAGATCACTCAGAAGATGTCTTTCCTCTGTTCCAGAGCAACTACCAGAGCATAATTGCTAGCATCACACATCAGTTCGAATGGAGAATTCCAATCTAGAGGTGGCATCACAGGTGCAGAAACAAGTGCTGATTTCAAACTCAGAAAAGCTTCCTCACATTGTGGAGAAAATTCAAACTTCATGTCATTCTCAAGTAACTCAGATAATAGCAATCTTAGAAAAATCTTTAATGAACTTCCTGTAAAACATGCATGCCCAAGGAAGCTCCTTATTGCCTTGACTGAATTTGGTATGGCCATCTTATCTATGATTTCAATCTTAGCAGAACTTTATAGTTATATAATAATATGCATGGAAATGGTCCTAAACTCCAAAACGTTATAGTCTTACACTTCACAGCCAAACTCAGCTAAGCTAGGTTACAAGTTGCAAACCTCACACTCAAAACCCACTAAAATTACGGGTTCTAATTCGTGCACATCAGATTTTTATTGTATCAATTCGTCAGTGATTCAATTTGTTAAGTTTAAATATGTATTGGACCGATCAAGAGAAGACATAATTTATATTCGAATCCGATTCATTAATCTCAAAAATTGGATCCGCATGAATCTGATAAGAATTTTCTCCGAATGCATAATAACAATATGATCCGATGTAAAGCTGAAAAAAATTCAAAGTTAAGAAAAATAAATAAATCCAACAATAATTTGATATTATTAACATAATAAAAAATAATTTATAAGATAATAATGTTTAAATTAATAAAAAACCAGATTACTATAAATAACGATATTTAAATCTTATAACTTTTAAATAATTATAAAAAATAAAGTAAAATATTTTTTATTAATTTGTTAAGGCCAAATTTGACACAAAATTTCCACAACTTCAAATTCAATAATTCATAATTCAAATACATTATTATATTGCGAATTTATGTCTCGTGCAAAACTACACACCTAATTAAAATCACATGTGATATCCTATATATGCTTTTGGCAAAAAAAAAAATTATAAAAAAAACTCTATAAATTCACATCCCTATAAGAAAACTGAAAACCAACACACCCTTCTTACATCTCTCTCTCTCTCTCAGCATGGCAAAGCTAGTCACCATCGGCCTTCTTCTGATAATCTCGAGCTTGTTCGTGTCTGATGCCTACGCAAGGAAGCAACTCCCCATGGAAGAAGAGTGGGTGAGGCTCCGCGTCTACGTCCACGACCTAGCAATCGGCAACGCCAACCCCACCGTGTTCGAGGTCGCGAAAGCCGACATCACCGACACCTCTCCGGTCCAGTTCGGCAGCGTCCACGTCCTCGACGACCTGCTGACGGAGGGGCCGGACATCAACTCGAAGGCCGTCGGCCGGATCCAGGGGCTGACCGCGAACGCCGACCTCTCGGCGTTCGGCATCGCCACGAACCTCAACTTCTTCTTCACGGCGGGGAATCTCACCGGCAGCACCCTCAGCATCCTGGGGCGGAACCAAGTCTCGGACGAGGAACGTGAGTTTCCGATCGTCGGCGGGAGCGGGGTGTTCCGGAATGCGCATGGGTACGCGATCCAGACGTCGGTATCGTACGACCAGGAGGCGAATTATGCGGTGTTGGAATTCAACCTCTACGTTGCGTTCTACCCTAAGCTCAGCGACAGCGTGCCTCGTGATATGGAGATCACCGATATGTGAGAGAATCCGAGTCTACTTGGATTCAGCTTAAATAGGAGTTCTTGCATGCATGCGTAAATGGAGTGTGATCCATCTGGTTTTTTTTTTTTTGTG
>JAPKLW010000924.1:220668-249631 GCA_026898455.1 Plectranthus barbatus | reverse complement strand
TGGACATATAATATTTTATTTCATGTAATATAATAATATTAGAATGCATATTTGATAAAAAAAAAATAATAGTGAACTTATTTTAAGATAAATGGCATCAACATATATTTTATTTATGTAACATAGTGAAATTGAATTATTTCATTTTTTTATTTCGATGTATGAGTGATTGATACGACTCAAAATAAAATTCAAAATTTACACGTTAACTTTCAACATGAACTTGGATTATTTTGATGCACATCCAAATTGGTGATCCAACGCTCAAGACTAAATAATTTACATCTTGCATTATAGTGTAGTAAAACATGCATTAAAGGGTAATTTTGTAATATTTTTTTCTCTACTCTAAAATCATCCTAAATCTTTAAATGATCATAACTCTTTCGATTTAGATTATTTTTTCATGTATCATATATCAAATTAAAGGTAATTTAATTATCTATTAAATGAAATCTCTATTGCATATGTTTCGATTTTAAAATCATCGTAAAAAATAAAAATTAGTGATTATATGCATAATTCTCGTAACATTACACAAATTCTTATATAAAGAATGAAGTTGCACAATATAATGCATGAAGTTATAGTATATAATGCAGAATATGATAGATAAAATGCAATATATTTTTTCATGCGAGATCAACAAAAAAAAATAAAATTCATTATTTTTGTATACTGTAGAAAATATTATAGTTGTTATAAATGTTGATCATACATTACCTGTTTTTAATTATGTAGTTTTTTTGTTATATTATATAAATGTATATTATTATATTATATAATGCATGTTTGTTAGGTATATAATGAATGTTTGCTAGGTATATAATGCATGTCGATATCAAAATAATGCGGTCCACGGAGTATCGATTCACCTTAAAAATAAGGTTCACACGATAAACACTCAAATATTCATTATAACAATGATTTTAAATAGTTTGATGCACGAAAAAGATTTATATATGACAAGAATCTTTGAGAAAATTAATAAGATATGTTTCAATCTGAAAGATTAGAGAATTTTCCTTATTTATTATTTTCTATATTAATTAAGATATTTCTCATATCAATTTTGATATGAATATCTTATATTTAGTGCATATAGTTCTATTTTTCTCTCTCTTAAAATTATAAATATCATAATTCTCTTAATTTAAATTATTTTTAAATGTACCAAAATAATATGATTTTATTATTTTTAAACTAAATCTCTATTGCACATGTTTAGTGGGAGTAAATTATGTAACTAATGAAAATTATCAATCTTATGCACAAATCAAATAACTTATGTATTATAATGTAAGTAAAATAATTTTGCTCTAAAATACACTATAATTCCGATTAAAACAACATCGTAAAAATAAAAATTAGTGATTATATGCATAATTCTCGTAACAGTACACGGATTCTTATATAATGAATGCAGTTGTACAATATAATGCGTGAAGTTATAGTATGTAATGCAGAATATGATAGATAAAATGCAACATATTTTTTTTTCCAGCGAAATCTTCATTTATCATTATATTTGCACTTGTTATGCATTATATAGTAATAATATACATGTTAGAAGTAATGTCGTATAATGATAGTAATATTATTCTCAAATAAGAGTAATACCATATTATAATGCAGGAAGATGTTTGTTTGATATATAAGTAATGTTAGGTATATAATGCATGTTTCCTAGGTATATAATGCATGTTTGTTAGATATATAATGTATGTCGAGGCTGAATATGCAAACAAAATCTTAAATATGTACAAAATGACAAAAATACCCAATAATGCAGGTTTTTTGAGATAAAATGACCGAAAATCCTAGTAAAATCCTGAGCGTACATTCATCAAAATCAATGGCGATGATTTGTTCTTATTTCTCATGGTAAGAGGTGTTCTCACAGGATCGCATCCCTATTTATATATATATATATATATATATATATATATATATATATATATAGGGAGTGGATCACATACTAAAATTTGGTTTGTGCTAAATAGGAATGAATCTACACCATTCATCTCAAAAAATCAATGGTTGAGATTAAAACATTTTTCCAGCTTTCATGCTTTTTTGCCTTATAAATCATGCTTAATTCGCACGAACGAAAATTACGCTTAATTTTTTAATTTTTAATGCTTTAATCTCAACCATTGATGCTATCAATCCAATGACTGAGATTTATTCCTATTTAGCACAAATTTTATTTTTAGCACATGAGTGGATCTCTCTATATATATATATATAGAGGAGGGATCATGTAAAAAAAATCCCCATGTGAGAAAAAAGAATGAATCATGTCCATCAAATCTAAAAAAATCAATGGTTGATATTGAATCAAGCAACAACTAAAATGCAATCAAGCAACAAAATAATCAAGCAACAACTAAAGCACAATCAAGCAACATTGCAATCAAGCAATGACTTGAATACAATCAAGCAATGACGTGAATGCAATCAAGCATCTTTCTCACTTTCTCACGTTAAGAGTTTTCTCACTGGATCCGCTCCCTATATATATATATATATATATATATATAATGAAAACAAGTTTTAATGCATGATTTTGATGTTAAAATGTAGTATTCTCATTTCTCATACTAACAAAATTGCATTATCCAAATTCAACTCTATCCACCAATTTTTATATAAGCAATTGTAACTTTTATTTTACTTTTACGAACAAGGCCACCTGTTTTCTTGAATCTGTAAAAAGAGAAAAACGTTTTTTTAGTGAAAAGAAGGAACGATCAATCCTATTCATGGGGTCTTCACTACCAAAAATATCTCTAGAAAAAACAAAAATCCTAAATAGAGCATATTTTACTTATAATAAAAAAAAAATCATAGATTCAAGCTTATTTAGGGGCATCGCGTATGCGAATTTAAATTAATGTAAAAGAAAATTTAAATAGAGCTGAAAACAAACTATAAGTTCATTAGTAAACTAAAATTGTCGGGCTGCAACTTTTTTTGATACACACGTGCGAAAAACTGAAATTTAATTTTAAAATAAATTATAATAAGCTCAATCATGTTTTAATTTTTTTTAATTAAGTGTATCGTAGTTTAGTGATTTTGTTTGCCATATTTTCAAATCTTCTTTAAGAAAATAAAAAATAAAAAGGAGGAGGAAAAGTAAGAAGAATCCGTACTTCGCATTTAATGTTTTTTAACATTATACTCCCTCCGTTCCGATTATATAGTCCAATTTGATCTTGTACGTTTGTCAAAAATTATTTAATATTTAAACAAACTTCCAACATTACCCTTATTTAAAGCATTAATTAACCTCTCATTTTCATAATATTGCATTTAATATTCTCATTTTCCAAAATTATTTAGGGATTTAATGGTAAATTACCATATAAAAACAATAGTAATTCGAACTATATAATCGAAACGGAAGGAATATAATAATGCATATTATTGCAGTACTGTGTTATAGTCTTACACTTCACAGCCCACTTAGCTTAGCTAAGTTGCAAGTTGCAAATCTCGCACTCAAAACCCATTAAAAATAATGGGTTGTAATTCGTATTGACCAGATTTTTATTATGCCAATATGATAGTAATTCGATCCGTTAAATTCAAATTTGTATCTACCTTATTAAGAGAAGACATAATCTGTAATCGAACTCCATTCAAACTTGGATCCACACAAATCTGATATGGATATGATCCGTTAACATAATAATGATCTGATCCGATGTAAACCTGAAAAAAATTTCAAAATTAAGAAAAATAATTAAATTCCAACAATAATTAATTTGATATTATTAACATAATAAAAAATAATTTATAAGATAATAATATTTAAGTTAATAAAAAACCAGATTACTATAAGTAACGAAATTTAAATCGATAACTATTAAATAATTATAAAAAATAATATAAGATAATTTTTTTATTAATTTGTTAACGCCAAATTCGACACAAGATTTTCGCTACTGATCGTGTTGATACAATAACGATTTGAATTCAATAATTCATAATTCAAATATATTACTCTCTCCGTTCCGCGCCAATTGATACATTTCTTTTCGGCACGTGAATTTAGAATGTGAGAGTACGTGGAATTAATATTTTATTATTGAGTGTGAAAAAATTGTCATTTTTAATAATATATCAATTCAATTCGGGTGAGACGTTCAATTTAACAAGTATAGCAATTTAGGTGGGACGGAGCGAGTATTATCCTGCGAATTTATGTCGCCTGGAAAACTACACACCTAATTAAAATCACATGTGATATCCTATGCTCATGAAAAAAAAAAACTCTATAAATTCACATCCTTATAAGAGAAACCAATCACACCAACACACCCTTCTTACATCTCTCTCTCTCTCTCTCTCTCTCTCTCTCTCTCTCTCTCAAAGCATGGCAAAGCTGGCCACCATCGGCCTTCTTCTGATAATCTCGAGCTTGTTCGTGTCTGATGCCTACGGAAGGAAGCAACTCCCCATGGAAGAGGAAGAGGAAGCCTTCATCCACAGCATCTGCGGCGGCTACAAAGAAGAGTGGGTGAGGCTCCGCTTCTACGTCCAGGACCTATCAATCGGCCACGCCACCCCCACCGTGTTCCAGGTTGCGAAAGCCGACATCACCGCCAACTCTCCGGTCCAGTTCGGCAGCGTCCACGTCCTCGACAACCTGCTGACGGAGGGGCCGGACATCAACTCGAAGGCGGTCGGCCGGATCCAGGGGCTGACCGCGAACGCCGACCTCTCGGTGTTCGGCATCGCCATGTACCTCAACTTCTTCTTCACGGCGGGGAAGCTCAACGGCAGCACCCTCAGCATCCTGGGGCGGAACCAAGTCTCGGACGACGAACGTGAGTTTCCGATCGTCGGCGGGAGCGGGGCGTTCCGGAATGCGCGTGGGTACGCGATCCAGACGCCGGTATCGTACGACCAGGAGGCGAATTATGCGGTGTTGGAATTCAACCTCTACGTTGCGTTCAACCCTAAGCTCAGCGGCGGCGTGCCTCGTGATATGGAGATCGCCGATATGCTTGAATAGGAGTTCTAGCATGCATGCGTAAATCGAGTGTGATTCATCTGGTTTCTTCTTCTTCTTCTTCTTGTTTTCTTTTTTTTTTTGGTGGGGGGGGGGGGGGAAGTTTGAGTTTGGATCTAGTTGTGTTGGTATGATAACTGTTATGTAAAATGATGGAATAAATAAAATGCAGTGCGTGCGTCTTGTTATCTTGGGTTGAATAACGAAATCTGCATCCCAATTATGGGATTTTGTTAATATATACTCCCTCCCTCCTACGAAATTAGTCTCATTTGCTTTCGGCACAATAACCAAGAAGATAAAGATAAGGGAAATTAATAATTTATTAGTGTGAATGGATTACTTTTCCATTTTTAATAATGGGACTAAAATAGAAAATGGGACTAATTTCGTGGGACGGAGGGAGTTTTATAAAATAAAGGAAACACGATTATCTAAAAGGAGAGAAGAAAATGTCTCATATTTTTTGTTTGTTTAAGATTGGTTGGCAATTCTGTGTATTGGATCATTATTATTTTGGAGGTTATCGTGTTTTTTTTATTTGAGTTTAATGGGTTGTATCTTGTTATCGTGTTATATAAAAAAAAAATTAATTTCAAGTGTAGACCTGGCAATTTATGTGTATAGTATCATAATCTTTGTATTTGGAGCTTAACAGATCGTGTCTTGTTCTTGTCTAGAGCTTAACGGGTCGTACTATGTTCGTGCATTTGTGTTGGGTTGTCGTGTCAAAAATTGATCGCCCTAAAAACGTTGAGAAAATAATAACGTTGCTTGATTATGTTTATAATATTGCTTGATCGTGTTTTGCTTGTTGATTGATTGCAATGTTTGTTTGCGTGTATAATTGTTGCTTGATTATATCTCAACCATTGATTTATTTAGATCTAATGGATAAGATCTATTCTTTTTTCTCATGGGGATTTATTCTCAATTGATCTGTTTCCTATATATATACTTACAGGCATATGATTGCTAGTAAAAGTCAGTACAAGGATGTTCATACTTGGATTCCTCAGACTGAAGCTAAGTCTAACAGGAGCAGGTAGAAAGTACATGAAGTACAATCTTTTTCAGAGCAGAGCAGAAAATTAAATCATGGACTATGATTGGATCGTTCAATCTTGTCTCTAACGACTGGAATTTTGTGTCTAACGGATAGATTTTAAATGTCCAAGGAATCGCCTATAAATACCCCGACAGTTCGAATGAAGAATAACCACGAATCTCTCGGAATGACAAGCCAAAGATCTGTCTTTCTACTCAAATTTTATGTTTACTCCGTGATTCTACTCACGAGACTTGAGTTTCCAACTCAAGTTAAACATCTGTGCTACGTGGTTCAAAGCACGAGGCTAAGCATTAAAGCTTAAGCTACTCCTAGGTAAATATATCCTTCAAAGATATATTCACAGCAGTCAGTTCCTACTCTAGGATTCTGACTATCACAGGCGTCTAGCCAACCATACTGAGTTCTGGGAAGAACAACAAACATCCAACCACCAGGAAGAAGGCTGCGAGGTGTGTCCTCACTTCAACCTGAAGACTGAGTCAACAAGGAGTTCCTAGGCGAGTGGCGATAGCAGACCGAAGGACGGAGTGCCAACAGGCTATCTATAGATCGTAAGGAGACTTGTACTAAACTTAGTGAATTCCCCGATAGAGTTCGGAAGAGTGGATGTAGGATTTTTAGATTCGATCCACTATACTATCATGTGTGACGACCCAACGCCGGAGCAAGGAGTGATCGCCGGTGCATGAGAAGCACGAACAATGAGCAACTCCCGTAAGACTTCCGATAGGTGTGCGGAGGGTGATATGAATGAATGGAGCCACACCGGAATGAGAGGGATTCTGACAACACAAGAATGAATGTGCTTAAAGGATTTGGTTGTGCTACTCATACCAACATGGTGCATCATCTTTTCTGGCACCTATTCTAGGAAAACTGCAATGTTAAGCGTGTTTGACCTAGGGTAGAACTAAGATGGGTGACCCCTGGGAAGTTTCTTAGGGTGCGTGTGAGTGAGGACAAAGCATGCTAGGAAGGACTTGTGTTAGTTTGTGGGGTCAGCCGTAAGTCTAGAAGCCATTCCAGACCATTGGTGGGTAACCTGGCCAACCTCGGGTGAGCTCGTTCGGGCCCTGGGATCGGGGCATTACTCTGATATCAGAGCCGAACCTCTCCCAGTACGGTGTGCTTCAAGGGCGAACAAGGGGAAGCTGGTGGGCATGTGACGACCCAATGTTGGAGCAATGAGTGATCGCAGGTGCATGAGAAGCACGGACAATGAGCGACTCCAGTAAGACTTCCGATAGGTGTGCGGAGGGTGACATGAATGAAGGGAGCCACCCCGGAATGAGAGGGATTCTGACTATGCAAGAATGAAAGTGCTTAAAGGATTTGATTGTGCTACTCATACCGACATGGTGTATCATCTTTTCCGGCACCCATTCTAGGAAAACTCCAATGTTAAGCGTGCTTGACCTGGGGTAGAACTAAGATGGGTGACCCCCCTGGGAAATTTCTTAGGATGCATATGAGTGAGGACAAATCACGCTGTGAAGGACTTGTGTTGGTTTGTGGGGTTAGCCGTAAGTCTGGAAGCCATTCCAGATCATTGGTGGGTAACCTGGCCAACCTCGGGGTGAGTTCATTTGGGCCTTAGGATCGGGCTGTTACATCATTTGTCTTTAATTTACTAGCTTTCATTTAAGTTTCTTCATACTTAGTTTCTTCAAAACTTACTTTAAAACTTTCAATTCTTGTCTAAGTATTGAAGTGTATATTTGTTAAACCTACATAAGAACTATCAGAGCTAAACTTAATCTTTCAGAAACCCGAAACTGAATTTCAGTCAATTTCAGAGAACAAGTGCATAACATAATTACTTCCGCTACATATATTACATTCTCTGATTTCGGGACCAACAACTTCCAACACGGTTTAAAACAAAAACTCTCTAAACAATATATCAAAAATAGTCTCATGAAACCATAATCAACAAATATAATCCAAAAACTTCAAACAACTAAAACACATATAATATTCAAACCAGGAAAAATTCACAACCAAAACAAATATATTCTTCATGAATTAACAATCAAATTCTCAGTTACAAATCGAAATAACTTCTCGCTAAATCATAACAGAAAGAAACATGAACTTAGAAAGTACAAAAACGTTGAATCTGACCTTGAAAACAAATCAAAACTAGAATCCGATCGCCAAAATCAAAGATATGAATTAATGAAGATGAAACGAACACGAAGACGAATCTATATTGAGAAATCTCAAAAGTTATTCAACAAGCAATCAAAATCTCATCCCAAATCGCAAAAAGGGAATTATAGATCCAATCAATCGCGCGAAAGAAGGTAACAAAAATCTGACCGCTGGAGGGGATAAGATATTTAAAATATGGTAAATGATAATGATATCGTTAAATATGTAACAATGAAGTATATGAAGGATAAAATGAAGATGAAAATTATTAATGCATGATTGTTGATCTAGTGAAATCAATGGCTGTGATTTATTCTCATTTATCACATTAAGAACAATTCTCATATGATCTAACATATTTATACATAGAGAGAGCGAGAGAGAGAGAGCAAGAGAGAGAATTTGGTGAGAAAAAATCCTCCCGTGAGAAAGTCGCTTGATTATGTCTACCACGTTGGTTGATTGTGTTCTAGTCCTTCCTTGATTATCATGTTTTTTTATATTGTGTTTCAGTTGTAACTTGATTATTATATTGCTTGATTGTATTTTAGTTGTTGTTTGATTGCATATCAACCATTTATTTATATAGATCTAGATAATATTCATTATTTTTTCTCTCAGGGAGATTTTTTCTCACATGATCTCATCTCTCTTTTTCTCTCTCTCTCTCTCTCTCTATATATATATATATATAGTTGTATTCATATGTGAACCACCTCCCAAATAAGAGATGAGACCAATTTTAATTCGTTGATTATTTTGTTTGAAAGGCTCAGATTAATTAACTTATTCTATATTTTATAATTTTTTTTATTATTTTTGCTGGGTATTTTTGGTATTATAATATTTCAATTAACATAGTTGTCCCTAAAATCTCTCCTACGTGATAATTCCATCTTTTATATTACCATAACAACTCCTTAATAATCTCCTATCTTTCATACCTAAATTATTCCCAGATTTATCTACCAAGTCGTAAGAAGTTTATACTTTGTATTCAACAGAGACGGATCTGCAATGACGACGGCTTGAGCAACGACGGCATCTGCACGGCGACACCACTACGATCTGCAGTAGGACGTCAAAGACATCGTTTTTTATTTTATTTTTTGACAATTTCGCTGATATAGTAGTTCAAATTGGTGTTTGCCATCTTCTCGTGAAATCATATTCATTCTAAACATGAAAGCAATTGACGAAGGTATTTCACTCATTAATTAGTTTTATTTGCGATGGTATTTTTCAGATTTTGTACGTCATAGCCATGTGAACATGCATCATGCAATGCATTAAATCAATTATTTATAATTATACATAGTTGCAGTAATTTATAGTTAAAGTTGCATAAATTAAGCCTATAACTTTGCATATATTCACGTATTGTAATTTAAGTTTATTTTTGTAGGTATTGGTATGCCAATTGTTCAGGAGCTCCTCCAAGCAATTCAAGGGACAATCTTTCCGCACTTTAGAAGATGGGGTTGAATTCTATAGAGAATGTGTAAAAATTATTGTATTCGATATTCATCTATCGAGTTCAAAGAAGGAGATGTTTTAACTACGTAATTGCAATAATTAAGCGTGAAAAGGTGCATTAATTAAACCTGTAAACTTGCATATATCAAGCGTGTAAACTCGCAGTATATGTTTTTTTTATTTTATAAATATATGTAGTTTTAACAATTAAGCCTATAAACTTACAGTGTTTAAGCTTGTAAACTTGCATTGACTAAGCCTGTAAATTTGTTTCATACAACTGATTGTTTATTATCTCCATGCAAACTTGATATATTTTAAAACACTGCAATGAATTAGTTAATATAATGCATAAGTTTTTGTATGAATAATGCAACTTTCGATGAAATATAAATATTGTTATAATTTTGTGCTAATATTTTTAGAGTAATGAAACAATGCAACTATATAATGCATTATTTCGTTTAAAATAATGCATAATTGTGTGACTATTGATAAGCAAATTGATTTTTTTTAATTTTATTTATTTTTAAAAATAAGACATTAATTACTGCAAGTTTTTATATCATTTATGGCAAGTGAAATGTTACACATAGTGCAGGTTTTATTGATATACAAATAGGTTTTTTTATTTTTGTTATTATTTTTAAATTAGACAATAATTATTACAAATGTTTATATCAAATATGGCAACTAAAATATTAAAAAACGTGCAAATTTAATTGACATTTTGAATAAATATAATATAGGTTAACACTAAATAATGTGGTATCACTTAATTTGGTTTCTCTTCGACAAATGGCAATAAAAAATTGAGGTAAGGGAATGGGGATAAGTTTTAATAGCACTAAGTATAAGGAAATTAAATGCAGTAAAATCGGAAGTGGGGAATTTCAAATCGTAGATTAAGTGGGAAAAGTATATTGACTCATTTATCCTTTTAATGCAATTTTTTATACTAAAAATTGCAGCGTATTTTTTATTAAAAAAAGTAAATCTGGATCGTTGAATATTTGATCTAATGGTACATATTAGGTCTTATATCTCATTTAAGAGGTGGTTGTCACTATATATATATATATATGTGTGTGTGTGTGTGTGTGTGTGATCGGGTATTAAAATTAAAGTTTTTGTTAAATAAAAATGAATCACGGCCATTCAATTGATATCATCAAATATTGAGATTAAAAACGTTAATTATAAAAAATAAAATAATTATCGTCATACTTAGCATGATTTATAAAGGAACTAAGCATGATAGTTTGAAAAAGATTTTAATCTTAATCATGTAATCTAACTTTTAGCATGGATGGCATCAAACGTTAAATAGTGAAAATATATTAATTAGGAAACCAATCTAGATTGTTGTTTGAGTATATGAATGGCTATGATTAATTTTTCAGATTAACAATTATAGTAGTTATGGATTTTCATGAAGCATAATATACTAAATAAACAAGTATAATATATTAAATTAACATGCTTAGTATATGAATGAATCATGCACAAGATTTAGCATATACTAATTAATAAGCATAATATACAAACTGGTCAAGCATAACATCATAACTAATCAAACATGGTTCACAGATTAATATATATCACTGGTTTGGTTAGCTGTTAGCATAAATATAATTGGTTAGTACCAAATCCGTTTCCTATATGTATAGACTAAGGCTAGCCATTTC
Source organism: Plectranthus barbatus (assembly GCA_026898455.1). NCBI lineage: Eukaryota > Viridiplantae > Streptophyta > Magnoliopsida > Lamiales > Lamiaceae > Plectranthus > Plectranthus barbatus. The sequence continues at coordinate 238,218 of JAPKLW010000924.1, read as the reverse complement.
TGACACGATACGAACACGCACGATAATAATGAGTATGAACATGACACGAACTTGTTAAGCTCAAACACAATAATGACACGACCCGACACGGTAAAAATCTATCTTACGCAAATTGTCAGCTTTACACTTAGAATTAAATTTTTTTAATATGACACAATAACACCATACAAACACGCACAATAATATTTAGCACGAACACGACACAATCCTGTTAAGCTCAAACACAAACTCGTTAAGTTCAAACGTGATAACGACCTGACACGACGTAATAATGACTCGTTAAGCTCAAACACAAACTCGCTAAGACCACTTGCATAGAGGTAGGCGCGTGGACATGCATGTATGGCCAAAAATATATTGGTCGATACAAATATAGGCCTAATAATAAAACTGCAGGAATATTGTTAGAATTCAAGGCCCATTAGGACTAACATTTTTATATGATTTTATTAATTTCGAATCTTAAATATAGTTTAATAATTAATTTAAAATTTGAACTCGAAAGTATGAGTTATCTTCCAATTTATTTGATGTCCTTCCCCTAATCTCCACTACCTATTGCTAGTTGAATCATCCCATATTCATAGTTGGGGTTTATAATTTAAAGGGGCGAATGTAGAATTCGAAGATTGTGAGAGTTTAACTACAATTTTATGGTATCAATACTATATAATTTTATTTTTTGAAAAGTATACATATATAAAAACAAAAAAAAAATCAAAATTTCGTGGGGGCAACCGACCCCGGCAGCCCAATGCTGGTGCTACCCCTGATAATTTATCTAAAATTTCGTCCTATATTTTTATTTTCTTTTTAGACGTTTCCCTAAAATATATGTATTTAATAGAATCTTTTACAGACCCACAAGGCCACAATTTTTGTGAAGTCAGTTTTCAGCTCCATGATTTGATTGGTGGATGCCATAATTAATCTCATTATTCATTTTTTTTTAATTGTGGGGCGAACTTTAATACAACATTTCAATAAAATAAATATATTATTTTATTTTTTATATATTATTTTTTAATAGTAAAAATGACACTATTTATAACAAAGAAATACATCATTTGTAATAAGAAAATACATCACTTCAATGAATTAAAATACATCAGTAAATTCATCTCACAATAAAAATAGTGAGACCGTCTTATCTCAAAATTTTTTATTTGTATCTAATACATCATGGTTCGAAGTTCAATAGAAATATTTAGGTGGAGTATGATTAAAATTAGTCCATTCTATTTGGAAAAAAGAAAAATTGTTATTATCGTGCGTTGATTGCTTTTAATTCGTCACACTTCATTTATATGAAATCTAAGCTTAAGGCCTTAAAAAGCCCAACACATTATTAGTCTCGTCATTAATGGGCTCTCCTAAGATGCGCTTTCAAGCAATATATAAGTCCCAGCACATTAAATAATTCTTTGTTTTGTATGTGAAAACCACATTAAAAGTTAAAAACAATTCATTTAATTTTGTTTCGGATAAGACAATGCTTTCCTAGAAAATACGATATATATCAAAGTCACATTGATCTACGGATGTCAATCGGTCCAACTCATCAATTTTCAGACTAACTTTAATTTATCAAATTGCATACTCCCTCCGTCTCGGTGAAGTAATCCCATTTTTTTGGGCACGAGAATTAAGAATTGTGAGTGTAGTGGAATTAATATTTTATTGGTAAGTGTGAAAAAGTTTGTCATTTTAGGAAAATGAGACAATTCTATGGGACAGACAAAAATAAGAAAATGAATCTACTTCAATGGGACATAGGAAGTATTATTTGGTCCAAATCAAATTGAATTGTAATCTTTTTGGGTTAAAGAATTTCGATCCTAACCCATTAATTTTTTAGTTAACCTGTCGGGCCGATGAATTTACGAATTAATTTCTATTTATAATAGCTTATAAATATTTTTTTCATGTAATTAAATATTTTCACTTTGATAATATTTTGAATACAACATATCGATTTTTATCTTAATCTTTTTCAAAATGCATCACAATCTTTATTTATTCATACATTTAAATATTAAAAGTACATTAGTTTATTACATTAGTAATATTATATACAGTTTAATTTCATGATTAAATAGTTTTGAAGAATCTAATTATCAATCATAAACTAGATATATTATGTAGCTTAAAATCTAATAAAAAGAATGTGATATTAAATAATACAAGTAAGGTTTGATAATATAGTTATAATTTTAAAAAATGCTATAAAATTTAAATTGGGTCAATCGGTCGATTTTTGGGTTAGTCCTGTCCGACCTCGTGCTATTCGGTTAAAAAAATTTGGGCTAAAATATTTAAACCCTAACCCATATTTTGATTTGGGTTTATTGGATCAACCCGCAAAATTCGGACTAACTGATATTCCTAATGATGTCTCATATACTCCTTCCGTCCCTTCATATTAGGAACGGAGGTGATTGCACAAAAATCAAGTTTTGTGAGTGGAACATAATTAATATTTTATTGGTGAGTGAGAAAAATGTTATTTTTTAGGAAATGGAACTAATAAATGGGATGGACCAAAAAAGAATATAATATGAGACTAATATGACGGGACGGAGAGTATTTAATTAATTGTTTACCAATTCATATAAAATCCGGCGGCGAATTCGTTCAAGCACATGCCATGGCTTCATTTTGTAACTAGGGGCGGCTGCAAATGTTGTACACGTTTTTTGATTTTTCAACTACGTTTCATTGTCATCAAAATTGTAATGTATATCATCACTAAGACAAATACATTTTTGAAACTTCGAAAGTTTTATTTAGTGTTGTAAAATTCGAACAAAATATTAGTACGATATGGACCACGTTTATTAAGTGAGAGAGAAAGCGGTCCAGCTGGATAAGAATGTTTATATATTTCATTTTAGGGAACGTCTCAGGTTAAGCACGCTTAAACAATTTAGGCGGGTTTTATCCATTAACTCAAGTTAAACTTATCTAATATATCCTAATTGGGGATTAATAAACCTTGTTTGGGATGGATGAACTCATTTGGATATAGATAAAACCCGCCTAAACCGTTTAGGCGTGCCTTAATGCAAGTTTTTGCCTTCATTTTATTGTACATGTCAGTGGTGCTTATTCACCTTTTGGTTAATTACAGTTTTGCTTGATTCGATTTAGGATATATATTTAACTACGTGTATGTTTTTAGTTTCCAAATTTCAATAAATTTTATCAAAACCCTAATTTGCAGTGCATGGAATTTCATTTTTTTTGGCATGTACGAATTTTAATGTAACCGTCCAAAAGTAATAAATTTATCAAGGATTTCCATTAGATCAGTTTAATTTTCCCACTTTCCGTTTTCGTCTGTCCCAACTCAATTGTCTTATTACTAAAAAAAAAAATTCACACTCAACAATAAAATATTAATTCCTTACATTCCTTGGTTATTGTATCCGGTCAACCCGGGACAATTAAGCCGAAACGGAGAAAATAGCTAATTTTTCAGTAATTTTGAAGGCCATGTGCGAATGAAATAATTAGTATCTCTATTTTCATTCAATAATCATACATAAGAATATTAATAAATATAATAAAAATATGTATATCTATATCCAAATATCCATATAAGATTAAATACAAATTAAATTTTGTTTGTTAATATATTTAATTTGGCAAAACGTTAAATATTTTTATTTTATATTAGTTTTTCGATTTTATATTAAAATTAATTAATAGTAGAAAATATATAATAGTATTATTTTTTTTTTTTTTAATTGTGTTCCTAAATAAATCGATCTATCTATATAAATCACTCATTCTTGACCTCCCATCCTTCCTCACACAGTCCCTCAATTAGGGCTTCTCACTACTCCAACCATCCAAGATGCAGCATCCAACCATTTTCATCTTCCTAATCTCCTGCATCTTCCTCACCACCGCCACCGCCGCCGTGGCCGGCGAAAACAAATGGCTGAAAACCATCTGCCGTGGAACAAAGAAACCCATAGCCCTGTTCCATTTCTACGTACACGATATCCGAACCGGCCCGAACGCCACCTTGTACAAGGTGGCCAATGCCTCCATCACCGACGACTCCCCCACCGGCTTCGGCCGAGTCAACGTCTTCGACGACCGCGTCACGGCGGAGCCGGACATCGACTCGGAGGAAGTCGCCAGAGCGCAGGGGCTCACCACTTCCGCAGACTTGGCAGTCACGGCATTCAACATGAACCTCAACTTCTTCATAACGCAGGGAACGTTCAAAGGGAGCACCATCACCGTTGCCGGCCGGAACCAGTTCGCCGACGAGGAACGGGAGCTGTCGGTGGTCGGCGGCGCCGGCGCTCTGCGGTATGCTCGGGGATATGCTATTACTAGGACTTATTCACATGACCCCGTAATCAATTACAGTGTGCTTGAGTATACCATATATGTGACTTCTTCTTCTGCTCTTGCATCGTTGGATTGCTCCATTGCAACCAGTCCAGCTCTTTGAATTGTATGTTGATGAAATGCAGTTGTAATGAATAAATGGTCTGTACTAGGACCGGTCCTGTGATTTCGACGATAATGATAGACCATGTGTACAATTAATAAAAAAGTGACATTTGAAAAGTATTTCCTATATGGATCAAATTATTTGTTCCATAATGGTGTTCCATTATCTTGATTGTTAATTTTAATAATTGCTTTTATGAAAAAAATTAAGTTTTTTAAGAACAAAAATCAGAATTTTACATGTACATGAACAAATTATGGTTATGAATTAGTTAATTTTAATAATTAAATTTTGAAAAATAATTACTAAAAGATATTATATACATGGGATGAACCATACGATTGAACTTATAAAATTAATCCAAATTATAATAAATTAAAATTATAAAAAATATTAAATAAAAACTATTTATTTTAATAAAAAAATAGAGATCAGCGAAACATGAGAATTGTCGATCTAGGACCCAAAAGATAGTTTAATTATCGATTTAGGACCTGAAAGATGATTTGTCAATTCAGGATCCATAAGATCAAACAATTCTCAATCCAGAACCTCATATTGAGGTCCTGGATTGAAAATTGTATGATCTTTCGGGTCCTGGATTGAGAATTTTTGTGATCTTTCAGGACCTGAATTGAGAATTAATCTTCCGGATCCTGAATCGATAATTAAACTATCTTTCGGGTCCTATATCGATAAAACTCCGAAAGTTAAATAGAGAATCTCGACTTCTCGTATGGGCTTTTGTTATATTAGTTCTCCTTTTTGATGATGAATGGAAGAGTGAAGGATATTATTTTTTCAATTCCAATCAAGATAATTAGCAAAATTAACAAATCCTCATTGAACTAACCTAATAAGGGTTTATAATAATTACTCTTAATATTTAACAATAAGTATTTAAATACGATAAATTAGGATAAGACATGACTACTACGTTGTGCTCAATTAATTGTAGTTTAATTGGGCATGAGGAGAGTACCTATTCAAATCTCAACGACTTTTGCAGCGTGTCATTTGTCAATAATTATAATTTTAGTTTTCTAACCAAGATTAATTTCTCAACTTTAATTATAGTTTTCAGAAAATAAGGATGTATTTTGACAAAACCCGGTTGGTTCAATTCGTATATAATTTGTTAGGTACCACAGTTACTTGATAATTTAAAATTAATATGTAATAAAATTATAAGAAACTAGCTAGTTTTACATGAGATATAAAATTAGCTCAAACAACCGCAACTTGTCGCTCAAATAATAAATAATTAATAAGGGTGGCTTAAACTAATTATAATACTTGAATGAGCTAGTCAAAAAGAATATAAATTAACTAATAGTTTTAGATGAGATATAAAATTAGCTCAAACTTGTCGCTCTAATTATTATAATTAACTAATAAGGGTGGCTTAAAATAATTATAATGCTTAGAATGGTATTAGTCAAAAAGAATATAATGATAATAATAATGCTAATTGCTAACAAGCAAGGATAGAGCCAAACTTTAAGTTCTGCGGAGTCCAATCACATCCCATTGAATCGAGTTATATAATTATTTTTTTAACTATAAATTTTTTTAAAAAAATATATATATATATAGCCGTCCGTGGGGCGGCAACCCTCAGCCCAAGGCTAGCTTTGCCAGTGCTAACCAGTTTGTTTATATTAGCTCATGGTTAACCATACTTGATTAATTATCCTATATTGCTTATTAGTTAGTGCGTGTTAAATCTTGTACTCGAGTCATTAGTATATTATGTATGTTTATTTAGTATATTATGTTTCATCATATCCAAATTATTCATACACGATCAAATCAGGGTCTAGATTGATTTTTTTTTTTTTTAGGTGATCTAGCTTTCACAGTAGGATTTTGCTGACTTTTCTTGATTGTAGAAGAAGAGAGAGATTTGATATGATAACAAAGAAGATATAGAATGCAGAAAATGTGAAAGAGAAGAATTTAGATAGAGAAACGGATTAATTAATTTATTGGTCTTCCTAATTCTCACGCAAAGTTTAGGTTATGTCCGAAACAAGTAACATATTAGAGAGCCCACCACTACCCAAGGCCCAATTAACTCATGCACTCAAATAAACACTAGGGTAAGATCATCTTGGTTTTTCGAATATTTATAGATTAAAACATATTAACTCTTCTCTAGGCTTGACTTAATGAGCCCCAACTTTTATTATCTAATAATTTGAAGAATTGAATAGTACATTAATTGTGCCTAAAATTTGAAGAATTTAATCAAACAAAATAAATAAAAATAAAAGGGTTAGTATATTTATGTCATAATAATCGAAGAACAACTCGTTGACCCATATTCCTAAATATTAAGGGTTTTTGCTCTAACATTTGATTTAGGGGCGGATCTATACTTGGGCTTGTGGGGTTGTCCACCTCTATGGAATTATATGGGAAAAAAAAAACAAAATTATAAGGCGTCGATCTTACGGAATAGGGATCGAACCCCCAAAAAGTTTGAGTTCTGCATTAATTATCCCTGGACTTTGATTCTTGACCACCATCGTGGTCGTTATTTTCCCCTCCACAGTGCCTTCTTGTTTGATCAAACAACAATATGTTTTGTTGAAGATATTTTAGATATATTTCTTATTTGGAATTCACCATTCTTTATCTTGTCTGTATACTCCAGCTCAAAATGGTCGTGCGGCACGCAAGCATTGTCACATTACTGAAATGAGTTTAACCCTACTCTTTCATTCACTGGCTCCTCTCCGGTTTTGGGTCGATGCATTTAGCGCAGCTGTGTACACAATCAGCAAACTTCCTACCGCAATTCTTGGTAATATATCTCCCTTCGAAGCTATTAGTGGGCACTCACCAGCTTATGACTGCTTTCATATCTTTGGTTGTCACGTATACCCGTGTCTTCATGACTATACCAAACACAAGTTTCAGCCTAAGATCCAGCCGTGCATTTCATTGGCTACAACACTAACCATAAGGGTTTTAAGTGTCTTGATCCCATCACGTCTCGCATTTATATAACTCGGCACGCCACATTTGATGAACACAGTCTTCCCTTTTCTGTTGTGCAAACCTCATCATCATCATTTGCGCTCTCCTTCTCTGAATTTGTCGAGAGCTCTTCCCCAACACATTTGCGACCTTCTACACAAGTCGACTCCACATCATGTCGACTATGCCTGGATGACACAAATTCAAACCCGCCAGATACTCCTCCAGATGCTTCTCTGCAAAATACTCCTCCAGATGCTCCTCCGCCACCTATTACGGACGTACCATCTCCTCCACAACCCTCTCCTCAGTGAACTCACCCCATGAGCACTCGAGCACAATTTGGTATTTTCATACCATGTTACCCTGTTGATACGAATTGAGTTTCTATCTACTCGGCTTTCACAGCTATTTCTGAACCTCGTAGCATCAAATCTGCCCTTAAGGTGCCTCAATGGGTTAATGTTATGAATGAAGAGTTATGTGCTCTAGAATCCAACAACACGTGGACCTTTGTTCCTCGACCACAGTCCTCAAATATGGATGGATCTAAATGGGTTTATCGTATCAAGTATCTTGCAGATGGCTCCATTGATCGCTACAAGGCTCGTCTTGTAGCACAGAGTTTCAGCAAGTTCCTGGGTCCGACTTTACACGTACGTTCAGTCCGGTGGTAAAAGCCTTCACATTTCGTATTATCTTATACATTGCGGTTATGAGGTTGTAGGGAAATATATTTTCTGTATTTCACTCAAATAATTTAATGTACAGAGAAGGGTATATATAGAGGAGAAACTAATCTACAATAAATCTATACAAGTTATGTAGATAAGATATGAATATATCTACTATATTCTAACACCCCCCCCGCAAGCGAAGACGGAGGTGAAAGTCGGAGCTTGTTGCAGAAGTGTTCGAAGAGATGTCTAGACAGACTCTTCGTGAAGATGTCAGCAATTTGATCCTCAGACTGAACGAATTTTGTACGAAGCTTATTTGATGCCACGAGCTCATGAACAAAATGATAGTCAATGTCGATGTGCTTAGCCCTCTTGTGAGATACCGGATTCTGAGTGAGAAAAAGAGCAGATGCATTGTCCGAATACAGAATCGGAGTGGACGGTAAATCCACTCGAAGTTCACGTAAGAGGTTCGCTATCCATTGCATTTCCGAGGCGGTATTTGCGATGGCACGATACTCTGACTCACAGCTAGACCGGGAGACGGTGGGCTGTTTCTTTGCACTCCAAGAAACTAGGTTCGGACCGAGAAATATGGAATAACCATAGGTTGAACGCCTTGTGTCTGGACAGCGAGCCCAATCAGCATCGGAATAACCACATAAGTGAGGGCTGCCCGGAGTGAATGTTATTCCAAAACGTACAGCACCCTTCACATAGCGCAGGATGCGCTTGAGAGCCTGAAAGTGCTCAATAGTTGGATTTTGCTGATACTGGCTCATGGTGTTGACCGAATATGCAAGATCCGGCCGAGTAATGGTAAGATACTGTAGGGCGCCGAGAATAGAGCGAAATAGAGTCGGATCCTCAAAGGAAGGCCCGTCGGCTGTGAATGTTATGCCGGGAGCTAAAGGAGTGGAGACAGGCTTTGCATCAGTCATATTTGCACGTTGCAATATCTCCAAGGCATACTTAGTCTGCGTGAGATACAAACTAGAGGACGAGTGGAAGGCTTCAAGACCAAGAAAGTACCCAAGTTTGCCGAGGTCTTTGGTGCGAAACTCTGAGTTAAGTTTCGACACGAGGGCAGCAATAGCGTGTGAGTTATTCCCGGTGATAATGATATCGTCCACGTAGACCAATAAGTATATGAGATCTGTCTTCCGAGTTAAAACAAATAGAGAGGTGTCGGCAGAGCTGCATAGAAAACCAAGAGATAATAAGAAGGTCCGGAAGCGCTGGCACCAAGCCAGAGGCGCTTGCCAGAGTCCGTAAATAGCCTTGTTGAGGGAGCAGACGTGAGTCGGATGGTGAGAGTCAATAAATCCTGGAGGCTGCTCCATGAAAACCGGAGTAGACAGAATTCCATTTAGGAATGCATTCTTGACGTCCAATTGAAGTATCGGTCAAGAACGCATTACTGCTAGGGCGAGGATGATGCGGACTGTTGAAGCTTTCACAACCGGACTGAAGGTGTGAGTGAAATCGAACCCAGGGATTTGGCTAAACCCTTCAGCAACTAGCCGAGCTTTATAGCGATCAACTGAACCATCTGCTAGCAGCTTGGTCCGAAAAACCCACTTGGACCCAACGATGTTGGCATTCGGAGGGCGTGGAACCAACGTCCACGTATTATTGTTGGAAAGGGCCGTGAGCTCCTCATGCATCGCATGGGTCCATTCAGGAACTTTTAATGCCGATTTGACACCACGTGGTTCCGGCAGAGCTGCAGAAATAGAAAACACAGAAACCAGATTAATGTCGACCGGATAACGAGGTTTGAAAATCCCCAATCGGGCGCGCGTCTGCATGGGGTGTCGAGGAGCTTGGTTATCTGGCTGAGGAGGAGGTTCGGCCAGGTGAGGTGGGTCGGCGGGTGGAGGAGGGGCGAGATCGGGTTGCGGAAGTGTGTTAGGTTGTGGAGGGACCGTAGGGTTAGGGTCCGTACGACAGATAATACACGGTGGTGCGGGATTTTGTGGAGGGACGGATGATGAAGCAATGGCAGGGGAATTTTTGAAGTACTTGGAGAGAGATAGGCGAGAGACAGATGTAGAGGGACAGTTGGTAGAGAACGGGAAAGAGAGTTCATCAAAACGTGCATGACGAGTTATGAATACCCAATTTGTGGTTGGATCTAAACAACAGAACCCTTTATGATTTGTGCTATAGCCGATGAAGATACAAGGTACACTACGAGGTTCGAGTTTGTGTTTGGTGTAATCACGGAGGCAAGGGAAGACCCTACAACCGAAGATGCATAGAGATGCATATGACGGTTTTGTGTGGAAGAGGAGCTCGAAAGGTGAGCTGTTGTTTAGGAGAGGGATGGGGATACGGTTTATGATATGGACGGCTGTACTAAAGGCTTCTACCCAAAGAGAGAGAGGAGAGGAGGAGTGGAAAAGGAGGGAAAGACCCAATTCCGTAATATGGCGATGTTTACGTTCTGCTCTACCATTCTGTGAGGGTGTATAAGGACATGAAATTTGGTGAAGAATACCAGATTTTGCAAAGTGAGTTCGAAGACGAGAGTTAGTGAATTCAGTACCTCCATCACTTTGAAATTTCTTAATTTTCCATGAAAACTGATTTTCGGCAAACACATGAAAATTAAGAAAAATTTCGAAAAAATCTAATTTTGCACGTAATGGGTAAAAACAGGTGAATCGAGAGAAATCATCGATAAACACAACATAGTAACGAAAACCGAATTTTGATTGAATAGGGGAAGGACCCCAAAGATCACAGTGAATGAGATCAAGTACATTGGAAGCACGTTTTTCAGAAACAGGAAAAGAAAGATGCGTGTTTTTGGCTAACTGACAAGAATTGCATAAAGTATTATGTGAAACTGAAGAAGACGATGAAAGAAGACTAAGCTTCGATAGAAGACTGATGACTTTGGCAGACGAGTGACCTAGATGGTTGTGCCACACCTCGTAAGAAGCACGAGGAAGGCTGATCGGCGAGGAAGCAGTAAGAGCAGATGCGGCTTTTTGAAGGACATACAACCCATGCTTACGCACGCCGGTGGCAACAATCTTTCCGGTTTCCCGATTCCGAATCTGCAGCTGCGAATCAGAAAACAACACATCAACAGGGTAATCATGCGTGAGTTTACTGACTGAAATAAGATTCTTAGTAATTGAAGGAACTACAAAAACACGACGTAAAGATAGAGAATCAGAGATAGGCAATGAGCATGTATGAGTAATGCGAAGACAGGCGCCGTTACCAACGGCGACATGATCAGCTCCTGAATAGTCAGTGACGTCGTGGAGAGATGCTGCATCGGCGGAGATATGCGCAGAGGCACCGGTGTCTAGATACCAGTCTGGAATGAGAGAGGATGAGACTGAGCACTGAGCCGAGAAAACCTCGGCTAGGTTAGCCGACGGCAGCGGACGCATGGACCGAACATAAGAGCGATCAAAGCGATTCAGACAATCAAACACGTCGTGGTCGATCTGTCTGCAGAAGGAACACCAAGGGGGACGTTTTTTCTTATTTCCACCATTGGAACGGCCGCGGTTGTTTTTAGGGTTAGGTTTGCCGGCGTAATCATGCGATTTTGAGGAGGCATGAAAAGCGACCGGCTGCGGCGATGGGGAAGAGTCAGCGCCACGAATGAAAAGTTCGTGACTGATGGCACGTGCGAGGAGAACATCAAACCCCGGAAGCGGATCCTGAGCCATCTGTGCGGCGGTGAAGGTAGAGTAGGAAGGGTTTAAGCCACGAAGAAACCAATGTGACTTGTCAGAATCATCGATGGGTCGACCGATAGCCGAAAGCTGATCGCTCAAACCCTTGAAGCGACGGCCGAAGTCGGCAATAGAGAGATCCCCTTGTTTGATAGATAGGAGATCATCTTTCAGGCTTAACTCTCGAGCCTTTGAACGATGGCTGTAGGCGCGAGATAACGCAGTCCAGACATCATGAGACGCTGAACAGCCGATGATAACCACCATGGACTCTTCAGTAAGCGTGGAAACGAGAAACAACTTGATTAATTGATCACGTGAATACCACTTAGAGAACTCTGGGTTGGGAGGCGAGATGGCACCGGCGGCAGGGGCAGCGAGGAGACGCGGCGGGGCTGGAAACGAACCATCTACGTATTGCATGAAGTTCTGAGTGATGAGAAGTGGCTCAATCTGAGCGTGCCAGAGAAGATAGTTGGCAGAGGTAAGTTTGATGTTGACCATATGAATGATGGTCGAAAGAGGCAGCGTCGGAAGATCACCATGATCGAGTTGAGCCGCCATGGTGATGCGAAGAAGAACGACGGCTAGGGTTTGGAGGAATTAGGGTTTAGCCAGGGTTAGGCTGATACCATGTAGGGAAATATATTTCCTGTATTTCACTCAAATAATTTAATGTACAGAGAAGGGTATATATAGAGGAGAAACTAATCTACAATAAATTTATACAAGATATGTACATAAGATATGAATATATCTAATATATTCTAACAGAGGTCATGGTCTCTTCATCAGTTGGATGTCAAAAATACCTTTTTACATGACTCTCTCTCGACTCCAATTTTCATGGAACAATCACCAGGATTTATTGATCCCTTGCATTTGAATTATGTTTGCAATCTCAATAAATCTATATATGGTCTTGGCCAAGCACCACTTGCTTGGTATCAACATTTTCATGATTTTCTGTTAACCCTTGGTTTTCGTTGCAGTGTCGTTGATACTTCTTTATTCATTTTTCCAGACAAGTCGGTTCTCATCTATTTACTTGTATACGTTGATGACATTATCATAACTTGAAACAATACAGATGCTCTCTCGGCCCTCATTGTGCGTGTAAAAAAGAATTCACCACCAAAGACATTGGGCGTCTCGGTTACTTCCTCGGCTTAGAAGTTTCCTATCCTTCTTCTGGATTATTTCTATGTCATGAGTCTATGTATGTGCATGATATTCTCCATCGCACTGAACTGCTCGTAGCAAAACTTATCTCTACTCCACTTGCTCCTGGTTGTACTCTCTCCAAATCAGATGTTGCCTTTGATGATCCGACGCTCTGCAAATCCATAGTAGGTGCACTCCAGTATTTGGCAATCACGCATCCTGACCTCGCTTACTCCAACATTGTTAATCAGTTTCAGCAACATCTTACTGTTGACCATTTTCAGGCAGTAAAATGCATACTACGCTACGTGAAGGGAACTATTGCGCTTGGTCTTCAATTCTCGCCTGGTTCATCTTCAGCCCTTGGTTAATTCTGATGCCGATTGGGCTCGATGCCATGACACTCGCCGATCAACATATGGTTACTCTATTTTCTTAGGTCCTAATCTTATTTCTTGGAGTGCAAAGAAACAATCCAATAGTCTCGAGATCAAGTTGTGAATCTGAATACCGCGCACGTGCAAATGTTGCTTCTGAGATCATGTGGGTGATCAACATCTAACGTGAACTACATGCATCGCCTTCCTCTCCACCTGTTTTGCTCAGCGACAACTAGAGTGCAATTTTTGTCTCTCAAAATTCAATATCACACAAACGCGCAAACATATTGATATTGATTATCATTTTGTCCGCAAGTTAGTGGATTCTCGCCGGTTAATCACCCATTTTGTTCCTTATGATCTTCAACTTGCAGATATTTTACCAAAAGTCTTGGTCGTCCTCTTTTCGAAGCCTTTCGATCCAAGCTCTGTGTGACTGTTACGCCCACATCTTCGCTTGTAGGGAGTGTTGAAGATATTTTAGATATACCTCACATCTTAATCTATCTTATAGATATATTAGATATGTTTTTCCTATTTTCTCTAGATATTCTGGGCTCTATATATTGGCATGTATTGTAATGTAAACACTCAAAGAAATAAATATTATTAGTTTATCACATGTTCGTTGTCATTAGTGATCACGCCGACTAGCTAGAGTGTACGTAGGTAATAAATTAATCGCGTGTCATGTTTGATGATCGAGAAGTTTTAAATTAATATAATGTATACAAATCAACTATTTCATTTCATAATCAAGTATATAATTTCCAAACGGCAAGGAAAATAAACATATATAAATCCAATGCAAATACGTTTTTTTGTTATGGAGGAGAGAGAAGAGAATGGTCCCGGTCGATTGGTTGGTTAGAACAAATTACGACACATAAATTTCTTACAAAATTGACCTAATTCTATCCAACATTGTCTCATTACTCTTCAAATTAAACCAAACATTTGTCCCATGAAATCATCGTGAAGTAATTTCCCTCTTCTCTCTCTCTATATAATCCCATCCCTATGCAAAAACCAATATTCAAGCTCAAACCCTTCTCCCAAATGAATTCCTTCATCCAACAATTTCAGAAAATGATAAACCAAAACAAGGCCGCCAAGAAAGAGTCGACGCCGGAATCAATCCTCGCCGGCGGAGCAAAAGAGAAGGTGGCGAAGATCGATTTGTACGTCCACGACTTCCGAGTGGGCAGCCCCAACCCCACCGTGTACGAGGTCGCCACGGCTTCCATCACCGCCGCCTCTCCGACGCAATTCGGCGGCGTCCACGTGGTCGACGACCTGATAACGGCGGGGCCGGACATCAGCTCCAAAGCCATCGGCAGAATCCAAGGGCTCACCACCGCCTCCGACCTGGCGGTCGAAGCCGCCGCACTGAACCTCACCATCAACTTCACCACGGGGCGGTTCAACGGCAGCACGATCAGCATTACCGGCCGGAACCAGGTCATGGACGAGCAGCGGGAGCTGGCGGTGGGCGGCGGCACCGGGGCTTTCCGGTTTGCGAGGGGATACGCAATCCAGAGCACCACCTCGTACGACGCTGCGACGAACTATGGGGTTTTTAAGTATAGTATTTACACTACGTACGACTACAAACTCAGTGAGACGGATGTTGAGGTTGCTGAGCTGTGAGATGGAGTTCATCAATCACATTTAATTTTATTGTCGTATATATGAATAATATTTACGTCAAATTATTTTATTTATAAATATATTATGAATTTGATTAATTAGTTTTGTAAATTAGCATGCATCATGCATAAATTAGTGGTCAAAGTATCTAGCCTATAATCGATAGGTCATGGATTCTAGTTTTCTTGGGGACATTCGTATGTGTGATTGGATGTGTGTATTTAATTAATGTGTTATTATTAAAAAATACTCCCTCCGTCCCATTTATTTGGTCCAGTTTTAACTTGCACGAATGTCAAAACTCTTTTTTGAATACATTAAATATTTAAACAAATCTACTAAATTACCCTTATTTAGCATTAACTATTAATAATAAGTCTATTAATTATGTTCAATTTATAAGGGTAAATTTGTAAAAACATGAAAAAAAAAAAATAGGATGGAGGGAGTAAAAATAAATGAGCACTATACATTCGAGTAATAGAGATTCTATGAGTAACAATTTATAAATGAGAAGTATTGATTAATCTTTCATTAATACATCCTTTCCTTACTAAAAAGATTGAAGCTAAACTATACGGGTTGAAGCAAAACTCTTGAAATTAAATATAGTTAGAAACTTAACTAAGCCCTTAAAACTAACATAAAAACCCTAGAAATAATAGAAATAAAAACTTAAAAGATCTTTATTTTATTTTACTTTTTTTTTTTGCATAAATTTATAAAATCTTCAAAAGAATATTAAAGTTAACAAGGGAAATAATTGATTCTTTAGTGTAATAGTGATTGTTTTATTTTTTCTATAAATATCATCCTTTAATTCATGGGAAGTTGCTGTAATCTCTCATATATTTTTATCGTTTTTCTCAATCACCAATTCATAGTGATTCCCGCTTCATTGTTTACATGGTATCAGCCACCCCGATCTCGTAAACTTTACTCTTCCGTAGTCAAACTCTCCTGATAATTTGAGTTTATGGCCGTTTGATCATCTAAATACCTAGAGAAGGTTAAAGATTGTTGTTAAGATGAAATTAGTGGTTGCAGATAGGCTGAAATGGTTCCAAATAATGGGGAAAAGTGATGCATGGTAAATAAATAAATTATCAATAAGAAAAAAGAAGAAGAAGATATATTTAACCTAATTCACATACTAATTGATTCTCAAATAGTACTAGCCGCTAGCATTAAGGGTTGTTAGCCAGGCCATTATAATTGAATAATTAATTTTAATTTATTAAATAATAAACAAAATCAAAAATTTTAAATTAAAAATTAAATTTTCGGTATATAACTCTATCAGGTACATCAGTCACGAGAGATGCAAATTCTGTCACGTTGCATTATCCAACTCCAATGGTGTCCACCCAATCTTTTGCAAATTTCTAAACAACACGTACGGTTTATATATATATATATATATATATATATATATATATAAATATGATCATATCGTAAGCTATTTTCATATGCTAACATGCTAACTAGGAAATGCATTTGTTATGGTTGAAAAATGCATAAGCAAATGCAAAGAAATGCATCAATTTTACTGCATAATTGATGTAATGACCATTTTATATGTGGAATTGGTGCATCTTTTATCAAAACCTAAATACAATAATATTTTATACATGGATTTGGTGCATTTTTTTAAAAATGCATCAATATCATGCACAAGAAATGCAGTTGAGCAACTGCATTTTTTTGCACTAGATAATGCATTTTTAGTCCTGAGCAGGTGCATTTTACAGTTATCATGTTATTATTTAAGGAGGTGTTATCATATAATTACTACCCAATATATATATATATATAGGGGAGTGATCATATGAGAACCATAGTTACCATGTGAAAATAAGAACAAATCTCGTCCATCCAAAATATGAAATCAACAGCTGAGATTAAATTTCATCCGTGTTTCATTATTATATGTATTGACTTTCATTATTGTAAAATGAGGGGTAATTTTGTACTTAATGAATTCAAATCTTTTTAGAATCTTAATTTAAATCTTGCGATCTTTCTTTCCTTTGCGATTTGCGATTTACGATCTTCATTCCTTCTGTGATTATATATTTTCTTCATTCATTCTCTCTGTGAAATTTGCTCGCCATCGTCTGCGTTCGTTATTGTTTGTGTTCGTCGTCGTTTGTGTTCGTCATCGTCATCGGCGAGTTATGGATCCTTTGAAAGGTAAAAATTGATAAATTTCATCTGTTACGTAATAGATTCAGTTGTTTTCTGTTCCAGATTACGGTGATAGAATCGAAGATTCATTGTATGGGTTAATGATGATTTGTTTCCAGATTTTGAATTAGGTTTCGTAGGTTGCTGTTTATGGTTTGGTGTTTTCACTCTTAATTGTTTAATTTGAAGATGTGAATTATATATCGTTATGAATTGCATTATATATTTGTAGTACTTATGTTATATCTGAAAGAGTTACATACTTTCAAATTTGTTTTGTATCTGCATTATATAATGTTATGGCTTGCATTATTGTTTTGTAATAG
>JAPKLW010000924.1:187313-207677 GCA_026898455.1 Plectranthus barbatus | reverse complement strand
TCTCATTTTATTATTTTAATTTTGGATTAATATTATTTTGAGAAATTAGTGCATTTTAATTCATAATATCTATTTATTTTTACAAATATAACCTAATAACTATAATTTTATAAATGTTAGACATTAAGTTGGTAAAATGAACAAACTTAGAAATTACACCATAATTTTCGGTGGAAGATATTAAATTAGTAATACAGACAAATATTATAAGTTAAAATATAATTTGTGAGCACTATATTATTTTTGTAAAGTTGGCAAATGTTAGTAGTGTAAATGCAAATACTTTTATTTTGGGTATAATTTTGAATAAAAATTATATGTGATGAAAGTTTATTAGAAAAAGTTTATTGTTTTCATGTATTTTATATAATATCTATTTAATATTATTTTAATCAAATTACTATAATATTTTCTATGTGGTCATTTATATACAATAGAAATATAAATTATTATTCAATAAAGTAAATAATATTATGATTTTTTTGAGTAAATCATTTATATATTATTTTGAAGAATATTTGTCGCGCGGGTGTAAATCTAGTATATATGAAGTGGGGGTCCAAAAAAGATTTCATATAAATCTACAACATTCATTTAAAAAAATCAAGATAAAAACTTATGCTTGAATATTTTATAAGTAGTTCTTAAAATATATTGTACTTAATTGATATATTTAATTGTTATGCTTAGAGTAATAATGTTTATTTTTTCATAATTAATTTTTTTCAATCTTATGTCATCAATTCAATGATTGAGATTCATTCATATTTAACCGACTTTATTTTTAGCACCACAATATATATATATATATATATATAGAGAGAGAGAGAGAGAGAGTTGTGTTCAAATCCGAACAAAATGTCATGAATGAACTATGAACTTTTCATTGTTATTTGTATAATTGATCATTGTAGTTTATATGATAGCTCATTATAGTACCTAATTATGATACTTCATTATTGTGTGTGTAATTGATCATTGTAGTGTATATGATACTGTAATGAGATATCATACATACAATAATGATCAATTTTACACACAACAATGAAAGTTCATAGTTCATTCAGGAAGATGAGTTCAGTCTATGATAATAAATAATTATATATTAAAAATAAGAATGAAACTCATCAGTTAGTTCTAATTAAATCAATGGCTGATATTTAATCAAGCAACAATTAAAACATAATCAAGCAATAAATGATCAAGCAACAATTTAAATACAATCAAGCAACAACTAAAACACAATCAAACAACATTGTATAGGTAATTAAGTGGCTTTTTTATTTTATCACGTGGGGAGTTTTTATCACCGGATCCAATCCCTATATATATATATGCAAATGGCAAATGGCTGCCAACTCGGGACTTGCAAAGCGAGCTATTTTTTTGTAATTTTATATCTCATAAATTTTTAGTATAAATATTTGATGTATTTGTATTGAGTTGCACTTGTATAATAAAGGTATCTGCTCTTCTCCCATGGACATAGGCAATTGCCAAACTACGTAAAATCTCTTGTCTTTTATTTTCTCATTCATAATCTATATGATATACAGTATAAACTCTATAAATTAATACTCTTGGGAACTCAAGAATTTATTAATTAAAAGAGTTGTTAATTAAACTATAAATTAATAATTATTAATTTATACATTAATTAATATTTTATTAATTTATAATAAAATATTCAATTCACTTACCTTTCAAACTTCTATTTAATTTTTGTACATCAAATGAGGACCTAATTTGGAGGAGTCCTTCAATCTCTCATATAATTATATTCTTAATGTTCAATGTCTCAATTTATGGACATTAAAAAATATTATGTATATAAATGCAAGATAAAATATGTATATCACCATAAACAAATCATACACAAATGGCTCCCCATCTTAAAGGTGTAAAGAAAACAACAATGACCGATGAGATTCGAAGAGCATTATGCAAGCACGCCAAGGATAATTCAAGTCTCACTCAAAAGCAATTGCAAGAATGAGTGCTTAGTAACTATGGTTTGCACGTGAGTCAAGGTACAATCTCTAATACAATCAAGTTTTCTTCAGATTATCTCTCACTTGCTCCCAAAAGAGGTGATGTTAAGCTACACAAATTGGCAAAGTATCCTGATCTAGAGAAATTTCTCTATGAATGGATTATTCAATATCAAGAACATGTTAATATGACTGGTGAGCTGATCATCGAGAAGGCGAAAAAGTTTATGAAAGATATGTATCCTATAGATACTCCAGATTTTACTTTTTTCATAGGTTGGCTTGGAAAGTTTAAAGCAAGATATGGAATTAAGAATTTTCGACGTTTCGGAGAGAGTGGATCTGTTGAAATGGAGGGCATGGAGGATAAATTAAAAATCATAAGAGATAAGGTTGATCAGTTTGAAATGAAACACATCTTCAATATGGATGAAACAGGTTTGTTTTATATTGTTTTATTATTTTTTATTTTATACTTTAGTGATGTAACATGTTTTAATCTTAAGCAGGTCTATTTTTTAGACTTCAACCGGACCATTCCCTTGCAACAATGCAACTTTAAGGGAAAAAACAAGACAAAGAAAGGCTAACTGTTGTTATTTGTTGTAATGAGGACGGCTCCGAGAAAGTTCTTTTATGGATAATTGGGAAGTATGCTAAACCAAGGTGCTTCAAGAATGTAAATTTGAGCAGTTTGAACTGTGAGTACAGTGCTAACAAACGTGCTAGGATGACTGGGGCTTTATTTGAAGAATATGTTCGCCAACTTGATAAAAAAATGGTTGGAAGAAAAATTCTTTTGATTGTGGATAATTGCCCTGCTCATCCAAAAGCCATTGAAGGATTACAGAGTATTGAATTGTTTTATTTGCCACCAAACACAACTTCAAAAATTTAACCTTGTGATGCTGGGATTATACGAGCTTTTAAGATGCATTATCGTCGTCGATTTTATAGAAGTCTTTTGGAGGGTTATGAATTGGGGGTTCCAAATCCAGCAAAAATAAATGTGTTAGATGCAATTAATCTTGCAATTGCAGCATGGACTATAGATGTTCATGCAAATACAATTGCAAACTTCTTTCGTCATTGTAAACTTCGATCAATAGATAACATGGCTTTTGAGAACTCTGATGAACAGGTAGGTGGTGAAAGCACCCAAGAACTCGGGAATTTGATTAAAGAGTTGGGTTATCACAATGCAATGGATGTCGAAGATGTCCTGAACCACCCACTAGAAAATGTAGTTGCACAGTTGTGGACTGAAGAAGAAATTATTGAGAGCATTATTGGAACTGATAAAGAAGATGAAGAAGATGCTGAAAGTTCTACCATGGAGCCTCCTTCACGAAATGAGGCAATTAGAGCAGCAATCACATTGAATAATTTCTTGTTGAGTTATGAGAAGACAACACCAGAAGTTCTTACAATGATAAGAAAAATTAGAGATGGGATTCAAGTTGAAATTGATTTCAACAAAAAACAAACGACAATTGAGTCATTTTTCAAGAAGTGTACATAAACTATTCATGTAATATGTACGCATTTATGAAATTATTAATTTATATTTTATATGGGACCTATAGAAATTATAAAAAATGTATTATCTTATAATTTTAGCGAATTATTAATTTAGCACCCTATCCCCGAGTCGGGACCGACAAAAATTATTATTTTAAAGAATTTATTAATTAATCGAGTATTAATTTATAGAGTTTATATTGTATAGTCAATCGATCACAACAAGATAGGACATATACTGAATGGGGGACAATATTTTAACTGAGAACAAATCTTGATCTTTAATTTTAATGGATGGATTAATTATGAATTTTGTTCAAGTACATTATGCTAAATGATGAAGTATAATACATTAATTAATCAAAGATTATATATTCTAAGTGAACACACATAGCTTATTAACATGAGATACAATTACTAGGGATTTACACGGTCCCATTTGGTCGGTTTGACGAATGAAGTATCGGTTAAACTAATATTTACAGTTTGAAGATTCTTCAACTCAAATCAGCCAAATCATTTTAAACGATTTAGTTTGGCCGATTTGAAAATTCAATAATCATAGTCGAAATA
The DNA here is from genome assembly GCA_026898455.1 of Plectranthus barbatus. NCBI lineage: Eukaryota > Viridiplantae > Streptophyta > Magnoliopsida > Lamiales > Lamiaceae > Plectranthus > Plectranthus barbatus. The sequence goes on along the minus strand of JAPKLW010000924.1, from coordinate 203,592 downwards.
TTGAGTATTTCTTATTTTTGAAAGAATGTGTTTTGTGAAAACAAACATTTTATGCATTTGTGAAATAATCTTGTGATTGCAACGACATGAACTTTTGGTAATGCAAAAAAAATTCTCTATTTCATAATATTATTGCCAAAAGGAGCTTAAAAATACTTAATCAAGAAACACAATTATCTTAAGCATAAGTGCTATCATCCAGTATAATGTGTTAGTGTTTAGATAGGTAACAAAATGTAAAATAAGAAAGTAACTTATACATTATTAACATTACTAAATTATAATATGAGGAAAAATAACATAGATACAAATGTTATACAAATAATTGTGAGACATTGATTATACTATATTATAATTTAATATAATATGATATAAAATTCAAATGGTACTATAAAAACAATATGTTCCAATCCGGCTAAAATAACCAATTTTTACTACAAATTATCTATCAAATCAAATCATACGGTTAAGAAAACAATCTTATCTAATCAAAATCTTTAATTATTAAACTAACCAAATCGACCAAATTATTTCGGTTCGCTCGATTTGACAAATTCTAACCAAACCTTGTTCACCCTTAAATTATTTATAATATAAATATATATTTGAAATTAATGATTTAATTAAAGAAAAAAGACAAATTATGAAATAGCCAATTTGACTATTGTATCTAACGATTTTAGCCACATTTATGAATAAATCTCAAAAATAGTCAAAAGTACATATTTCTGACATTTTCAGATCAAATCCAGATATTTTAAAAAATAAAATAAAATAATATTTATTAAATATTTTGTAGTGTGTATTGTGTGTGAGAGAGTGTATAGTGTGTGAGAGTGTGTGTATGCAGAGTGTGTGAGAGAGAGTATTGTGTGCAGTGTGTGTGAGAGAGTGTGAGTAAGACTCGGGTGCTATCGGGTGCGACCTCGAGTACGACCCGGGTCAAAAAAAAAATTGTGGTCAACATGGGACGGACTGAGTGCGATCCGAGGGAACCGACTGCGTCTCGAGTGCGACCCAAGTCAAAAAAAAAATTTAAAAAATTTATGCTCAACATGGGAGGGACTGGATGCGATCCGAGGGGGATCGAGTGCGACCCAGATGCGATTTAAATATTATTTTATGTTTTAAATATTGATTTCATCACCAACCTAAAAATCATTGCTAGATTATGACATTTTAACAAACCCCAATTAAAATATGTAATTTTGGCCTTATTTGATGTGCTTTAATAAAACTAGCTAAAATTATTATGTGTTTTATAAAATTGATTATTTTAAATAATTAAGACAAAAAAAAAGTCCTAAATTTCACCAACAGATATGGATGATCATCACCTAAATTCAATAAGTCCACATTAGGGGTGTGCAAAACCCGATCCGACCCGACGAACCCAACCCGACCCGATTATTTTGGGTCGGGTCGGGTCTTGCAGCTTCGGTTCGGGTGGCGGGTGTGAATTCTTCACCCGATAGCTTTTCGGGTCGGGTGGCGGGTGAGGGATTTCGGGTTCGGGTGCCACCCGACCCGACCGAATATATATATAATTAATATATATAATAATATAAATATTATTTATTAATTAAAAATCAAAAAATATAGATATCAAATATAATTTTTAATCCTATTTTCCTAATCCTAAAACACCAAAACCTAAACGGCTCACGATTGACGATTCACACGACGCGAACCCTCAGTCCCTCTCCCTCACGGCCTCACCGATTCCACCGAACGGCACACGCCGCACCCACCGTCCATGGGCCACCGGCGACCATTCCAACCCCGGCGCTGCACAGGGCACATGCTATCCTCCGATTCCACCGCTGCCTTCACCACCCATCATCGTTCGCGTCGCGACTGCCAGCCCGCCGGCCGCCGCCTTCACCCATGAAAGTTTGCGAGTTGCGATTGTCGCCTGCCGCCTTCACCGTCATCCTACTCGACTGCAAGTGCCCTCTGCCGCCTTCCCCGCTGCTGTCGCGACTACCGGCTGTGATGAATTTAAAAAAATATATATATATATATTCAGGTTTTCGGGTCATCGGGTCACCCGATAAACCCGACCCGAAATTCGGGTGATAGGGTCGGGTTGGGTGGCGCTGTAGTGGGGTCGGGTTTCGGGTCTCAAAAATCGAGTGATCGGGTCTGTCGGGTTTGATTTTTCGGGTCGGGTATGCACACCCCTAGTCCACATATTGCACACCTTATCCTACAAATCAATCTTTCTAATTAAAACAGACCATATTCTCATATCATGTCCCACCACACCAATCATTAACAATCCCAATTATTGTACCTACACATCTCAAACATGTGCCATTTTGTTCTACTTCATTATTTTTTTATATACATGTCACGTCTATCAAAATAATTGAAACTATTTCAAAAAAAACGTGACACCATCTTCATCATTAATTGAATCTGTACTAAATACTGTCAATGAAAATCCAATTCCCTAAATTTATATATATATAAATAAATATATTTATATATTTATATATATATATATATATATAATTATAATCATTTGTGAACCACCTCCCATACGAGAGATAAGAACTAATATCAACCATTTATTTTTGAAATTTAATGGCAAAGATTATTTTGATAAATTTAATTTATTATTTTTATTTTCCTTTTTAAATATGGTTAGAGGGTGTTTTGGAATTGGGTGAATCTAAACACAACCATATTTTTTCTCCCTACAGCCCCTTAAAAAAAATAAAACATGATCTACCAATTTTATCCTTATAATTGTAATTAAAAAAAATAATATTCAAATATAACCTAAAAAATAGAGTTTCTGTTAATTAAAAAGCGTCAATTTAATAAAATCCTATAAGACTTCTTCTTCTACTATTCAGACGCTGGGACGTTCCCAATTTAGAGGGATACCTCAAGCCATATTTCCTATCTTATTGTATTTATCATGCACTTACTCGAGATATTAGAAAAATCTTTTCCATTGAAAATTCACGAAATCGAGACAAATATATGTGAGGTGAGATCTACATTTGTGAGGACTGAGGTGTATGAATATATGTGAATAAAAAGTATATAAACTATGAAAATCAAAACCTACATCTTTTGTGGTTGTAGAGGCGTAGTTGCTGAATTTTTTTTGCTGTGGATCATATATCCCATTGAAAGCATGCGGTGGCTGCATGAATATATACATTCACATATGCATTCCATTACATAATTTTTAAAAATCCTTATATACTCCCCATCCAAAAGAAATTAAAGATGTAATGTTCCAAGCAAACAACATAAAAATATAATATAAATGAATGAACGAAAATAAAAATGCAATAGAAACTAAGTTGAGGTAAATTTTGTAGAGTATGTAGGCACCGAATTGTTGCGCTCAGTAGAAGTAATAGAGATGTTCAAGCCTTTAAGGTAGATTTACGAGCAGTTGTGTTCTATTTTGAGAAGATTATATCTTAAAATTTTGGGGCTTTATTTTAGGGAGTGGATTATATATTTGAATATCAGAATTTTCAATTAAAATTTTAAATTAAATGTATAAGGATAAAATTGGAATATTATATTTTAGTTTTAAAATAGGCTGTAGGGAGAAAAAAAGTTGGTTGTATTTAGAATCACCCTTGGAATTATATTTTGGCAGTAAACCTATTCCTTAATTATCTCCTAATATCACTCTTGAATAATTTACATTAAATATATACCACGTTTCCTTATTCAATGATTTATATTTCATACACAATACAGGTTTATATTCAATCAAATTGGACGACGACGGTGATGAATTTGCCATTCTTCTGGAGGCATAACTGACTTTCATTATTGTCTTGACGATCGATCGCGGGCGGATGTGCGACGGTGAGAGGCCGGATCGGGTGAATATACTTGACAACAATCTCTCGTGATTTCCAATTTCTCTCATGCGGTGGATCTTCCCCGGTATTAGCGGCGAGAAGTGGAAGGACTGCCCCACCCCCCACGAGTGATTCTAAACACAACCATTTTTTTACTCCTCACAGCCACTTAAAAAATTTAAAATATAATCTTCCATTTTTGCCCTTACAACTTGAATTTAATTAAAATATCTAATATTCAAATATATATCAACTACAACACAGCCCCTAAAACAAAACCCCCTCAAATAAAAGCCCCAGTGTGTTTCATGGTAGAATTCAAGTGGATATTACCCTCGATGGTATGATGATCTACATTCGGCATCACCGACTCGCTCTTCGATCTTCAACGGGAAAATTAGTCCTTTCAATGCCCATTTTTTAAGAATAATGAATGTTGTTAACCACTTCCCAAAAGAATCCATTTTTCGGTTAGTTATTCAAAGTAACTTTCTTGCATAGGTGATGGCTACCACCTTCTCAAGGATATCTTGATTTTCAGAATTCCTTCTCCAGCATCTTTGTCATGGAATCTGCAGACAATATATAATCATTGACTTCAAAGACATTGCACCGCTTGAAATTTAGGAGATGCATCAACTTTTGTCAAATCTTTAAACGATTCTAAAAGAAGATAATTTCAGGTTGAGCGAAGATTGAGAAAATAGATGACAATTAGAATGGTGGAAGCAAAATTTTGTTTCAATTTTGATAGGAGACGATGAAATCTTGAAAGGGGTTATTCAACGGGATTTCATAGGGTTTTTATTTGACAAAGGCTTTGTTTTTTTGAGTTGTATATTTGAATACTTCAATTTTTTAATTAAGAATTTTAATTAAATGAATAAGGATAAAATTGGAAAAAAAATTATTTTTTTAAAGTGGCTGTAGAGAGTAAAAAGTTGGCTGTGTTTAGAATCACCCCACCCCCACTCATAAATGTCAGTGACGAGAATGTAGAAGGTGGTTTTTTTTCTAGCGTGAACAGCGGCAACGCGGTGGTTTTGGGTCAGCGACGCAATGATTTTTTTGCATGCTTTTTTTTATTCACGTGGTTTTAGTGTATAATTTCATTAAAAATAAGCAATTCCGCCTATAAATATGTATAAATAGAGCATATTTATTGCAATATTTTATGAGTACTGCTTGTATTTGTCGCGTGATATTTCTATTTTTTCTTTGTCTTTAGTAAAGTTGCTACTGTCACGAAATATGCAGTAATTACGCCTGCAATACTGCACATGATTTTCATAATAATAGCAATGATAATAATCTTTTTTAAAAAAATTTAAATTTGCTTTTTTGTGTAGTTGTATGGATCCGTGCATTCGACATTTAATTACTGCAAATGATTATATCATTTACTGCAACTAAATTGTATAAAAAATGTAATTTTTTATTGATAAACAAGTTGAATTTTATTTATGATCTTTTAAAATTATTTAATGTTTGAAATCCCAAAGAACATAAAAATTAATTTGAAATTCGTGAATTTAGTGATCCAATCCCATAAAATTAAGAAGTAAATATCAATTAATTTTGAAATATATTATTTTAGGAATCAAATTCCATAAAATCAGGGTGGAAATCGTGTAAATATATTATTCTAGGAAAACTCCAATGTTAAGCGTGCTTGACTTGGGGTAGAACTAAGATGGGTGACCCCCTGGGAAGTTTCTCAGGGTGCATGTGAGTGAGGACAAATCACGCTGGAAATGACTTGTGTTGGTTTGTGGGGTCAGCCGTCAGTCTGGAAGCCAGACCAGGCCATTGGTGGGTAACGTGGCCGACCTCGGGTGAGCTTGTTCGGGCCCTAGGGCCGGGGCGTTACACAGAATACGAAAGATCATACAATTCTCAATCCAGGACTGGATTGACAAATTATCATTCGATTCCTGAATCGATAATTAAACTATCTTTTGGGTACTGAATTGACAATTCTCCTAAAACAACAGGAATTAAATAATATTAATCCTTCCATCACATCACATTAGTAGTAGCACAACACCATAATTTTTGCAACACATTTTTAAAAACTAAAATATATAATATTTATTTTAAAAAGCAGTATGTCTCTCATTCCCCTAAAACTTCAAATCCATGGAATTGAATTCCAAGATTTCGAGGTGCGTTGAATTCAAATATTTTTATTTTTTACAAAAAATAAAATATTTGCAATTTTTTGGAATTAATTACAAGGTTTCGAGTCTTTGACTATAGTATCTCACCCACCCACTTAAAAATAAAAAATAACTTAAAACTATTACTTTCTTGGTATAATATTTTCAATTTGAATTATGGTTATTATATTTTTATGAAATAGTAAATATTTTTTTAATTCTCGCATCAATCATTCAATATTCAGATCAACTTTCGGTGCCAAACAAAGAATCATTTGATATTTTAATTTAATAAAAATATTTTTTTATTCGAGGATTTTAATAATTGGAAATCTTCGTCTGTTATTTTAATTTTTATATCAATATCAATACATCAGAATTCTAATTGAATTAAAAAAATTATGAGGGCTAGATTAGGTGACGAGTTTTATTAATTTGATTTTGCTATTTTTTTCAATTATTTGGACTTTTATTTGAAATTTCGGCATGATAATTATAGTTATGAATTATAATTTAGAATAAAGTTTGCACTGCATAATGTATATTCCTTAAATCATTTATACACAAGCTTCATCAATAAAATAAAATAGAAAACGTACGTAAACTAACCATGCAATCATGCATGCGCAGTACTCACGATTATTACAAATTTGACTAAGAAATTATTTATATATAGAGGTTCACTCCACGAAAACATGATTGAATTTTTCTACGACGCTCAAAGTCTGCATCCATCCCAGCTCACATTTCAGCAATATCCATATTACGATGAGGCATGTTGAATCAAGATCTAACAGTGACATAGATGTTGTATTCCAACACTGCATACATCGTCTCCGGATCAAAAGAAACGGACGTCTGAATCGCGTATCCACGCGCAAATCGAAAAACTCCGGTGCCACCGACTACCGGCATCTCCCGCTGCGGGTCCATAACCTGGTTCCTTCCCAAAATGCTGAGAGTGCTGCCGTTGAGCCGCCCCTCCGTGAAGAAAAAGTTGAGGTTCATGGCGATGCCGAACACCATGAGGTCATTGTTGGTCGTCAGCCCTTGGATTCTACCGATCGGCTTCGACTTGATGTCCGGCCCCACCGTCAGGAGGTCGTCGAGGGCATGCACGCTGCCGAAGTTGACCGGGGAGTTTGCAGTGATGGAGGCTCTCGCAACCTCGTATACGGTGGGGGCGATGTGGCCGATGCGTAGATCGTGAACGTAGAACCGAAGCCTCACAAGTTTTTCTTTTCCTCCACATATGTCGCGGAAGAAGGTTTCGTCCAAGCCTTCTTCCGCGATGGTGGTATCGTGCTCTGCCGTGTATACATTCGGCAGGAGCACGAACATGCACAAAATTGACAAAATTAGAGCAATGGCGGCTGCCATATATAATTCTTTTTTTCTCGTTTCTAACTTATGGAGATGGGAATAAAGTTGAGTGAAGAATTAATGTGTAGGTGTGACTGGTTGGTATCCAAGGAATGGAATTTATAGAGATCATACAAACTTTTAACTATTTCAAAAATCTAAAGATTCGACTCTAAATCTCTCACCAAATTTTAAAAAAAAAATTATGTCAAATTGAAGCAGTTGTGATTCCAGCATTATACACTTTTCATATTAAATAAAATTTAAACGTGGATAGAATATAATAATATTATAATGAACAATTGTGGAATTCAGAAGTCCTAAAAATAATAATGTGAAGTGAAACAATTCACGTCCCCGGCCCCTCCACACCAAAAAAAAAAATAAAAGGCAAAAATTTGCATTAGGCACGCCTAAATGGTTTAAACGAGTTTTATCTATACTTAAATAGGTTCACTCATTCCAAATAGAGTTTATTAATCCCCAATTAAAGTATATTATATGAGTTTGGATTGGATTAATAAATAAAATACGCCTAAACTGTTTATACGTGTCTAACTTGAGACCTTCCCAAAAAAATGACACCAATTTATATTATATTTTTTTGGCAGAGAGCTGATAATATATTTAATTAGTAAATGCTACGTAAGAGCATTTCTTAAATAATATTTCTATATAAAAAAATATATGTACGAGGTTCTATGTTTATATATAGTGAGACAATTCACAAAGCTGGTCCCGTAGAGCAGAGTCGGAGCCAGCCACGGGCCGACCCGCGAGCTTAAATTTTTTAATTATATTTTTTAATATTTTATTGAATTTCAAAATGATCGAGTTTATTTATAGATAAATGTAGCATGATGAAGAAATCAAAACCCATAAGTATGATAATTGTTTACTTGGATGTGCAATCGAACCAATAAAGGAACCAATCGAACTAGTGACCTAACGACTCGACTTGACAACTAGATCACCCGAGTTACTAACTGAAATATCTCTCGAATAGGGCGTCCGACCGGTTCGTGAAACACTCAACATAAACCAAGTCAAAAAAATATTAAAAAAATTTACGGTCAACATGGGAGGGACTGGGTGCAATCCGAAGGGGATCGAGTGTGACCCGGGTGCGATTTAAATATTATTTTTAGATTTTAAATATTGATTTCATCACCAACCTAAAAACCATTGCTTGATTATGACATTTTAACAAACCCCAATTAAAATATGTAATTTTGGCCATATTTGATGTGTTTTAATAAAAATAGCTAAAAAATTATTATGTGTTTTATAAAATTGATTATTTTAAATAATTAAGAGAAAAAAAAAGTCCTAAATTTCACCAGCAGATATGGATGATCATCACCTAAATTCAATCAGTCCACATATTGCACACCTTATCCGACAAATCAATCTTTCTAATTAAAGCAGACCATATTCTCATATCATGTCCCACCACACCTATCATTAATAATCCCAATTATTGTAACTACACATCTCAAACATGTGCCATTTTGTTCTACTTCATTATTTTTTTATATACATGTCACGTCTATCAAAATAATTGAAAATATTTAAAAAAACGTGACACCATCTCCATCATTAATTGAATCTGTACTAAATATTGTCAATGAAAATCCAATTCCCTAAATTTATATATATATATATATATATATATATATATAGAGTGATTAGGTGATAATAGGATTTTCCATGCTAAATGTGAAAAAATCTGAGCCATTAAATATTACAATCGACGGTTCAGATTTAACAAATCCCGTCCAATTTTCGGTGCATTTTTTGCACACACTCAATGCATAAAAGGGTAAAAATGTAAAAATATATATTCAAAAATTTCATTTCGTGCAGTTTATAAAACATAATATGCATACATTTGATGTAAAAAAATGCAATATTTTGGGCATAAAACTGCGGCATATAATCAATGCAAAAAAATGCATTCAATATGAATACAGAAATTCATATGCTTTAAAATAAAAATGCATCTTATTCAAGTTAAGAATGCATCAAAAAATGCAGATATTTGAGAACATCTTTTATGCGTAATTGATGCATTTTTTATGCTGAACGTAAATATAATAAAGAACGTATACCAGTTGAATATAAAATCATGGTTTTCGTGCGAATCTTCCAAATTTAACATATTCAATATGGATATCATATGAATCGTAGTAAAAATACGTTTAATTTGATATGTGATTCGTAAAAAATAGATTTGAATCGAGAAAAATATAATCATTTGATTATAATGAGAGGAAAGAGAAAATTAGGAGAGAGAATGTTTAGATCTAAAGATAGAGAAGACAGTTATTCAAACTTAAAGGTTAAATTACTAAGATACCCTAATTACTTTATTTATTCAATAAATCCTGAATTACCATAACCATTGGATCAACAAAATAAATGATCCAGATTCTTTTTCATTTAGCATGGGAAAAGCTATTATTATATATATATAGAGGTTAGATCATATGGGAATAGATGTTAATGTAAGAAATGAAAATAAATCTCAGCCTTTGATTTCACAAGATCTGGGGTCATGCTTTAATAATTTCCGTTTCCATTTTATCCTCCGCGAACTTCATTATTACATATTTAAGGGTATCATTGTCATTAAGCATGATAGTATCTCCCTCAAATAATTTTCATTTTCATTTTATCCTCCGCGAACTTCATTATTACGTATTTGGATCTGTAATTACTTTTCTTTTCGATTTTTCATAGGATTTCGATTGCCTTTTTGAGTCATCCAATACTCTAAAATTAAATTTAATTTTATTATTATTTAATTGAATTTTCTAATTTAATGAAGTTTTAAATGGATAAAATGAACTTAACATATTCTTCTGAAAAATTGATTTTATTTTTATTTAATTTAATTTTTCCCATTTAATGAAGTATAGAGGAGAAAAAATGAAGAGAACTGTTTCTAAAAAATTAGATTTTTTTACTTTTAATAATGTATATATGAGATCAAATGAAGAGAACTGAAATACTTTTTTCGAAAAATTAATTTTATTTTTATTTAATTTAATCTTTTCCATTTAATGAAGTATAGATGAGATAAAATGAAGAGAACTGTTTCTAAAAATTTGATTTTTTTTCATTTAATGATATATAGGAGATAAAATGAAGAGAATTGAAATCATTTTTTCCAAAAAATTGATTTTATTTTTATTTAATTTATTTTATAATGAACAACAATTGAGATAAAATGAAGAATAACTAAGATATGATGAAGAACTGCTAAGATAAAATGCATGTCAGGTGTAACATCAAAATTCACATCGAATTTATTTTATAATGAATCACAATTGAGATAAAATGAAGAATAACTAAGATATAATGAAGAACTGCTAAAATAAAATGCATGTCACGTGTAACATCAAAATTCACATCGAATTTATTTTATAATGAATCACAATTGAGATAAAATGAAGAATAACTAAGATATAATGAAGAACTGCTAAGATAAAATGCATGTCACGTGTAACATCAAAATTCGAATCGAATTTATTTTATAATGATTCGCAATTGAGATAAAATGAAGTATAACTAAGATAAAATGAATTATATAATACATAAAATGAACAAAACACAACTTTTGTGCCCTGTACGTTCTTAATGACTATGTTGCCCTTTAATGAAGTAAAATGAGTATAAAATACTGCGTTTTTTGTTAAATCTCTTATGTAATCTGGATCGTTGATGTTGTCAAATATATGGACGAGATTTATTCTCATTTCTCATGATAAGGGCTATTCTCACCGGATAGCCCATATATATATATATATATATATATATATATATATATATATATATATTGATTTAAACTCACTCAACTCTAATAGAGAATAAATCTAGTAGTATATTTTCATATCTTGTAACATATCTTTTTAGCTTGGTTGTTACTACTTTAACTCATTTTGTATTCTATATATTCTCATCAATAATAATTAATATTTTAAGCCAAATATTATAAACCTTATCATGGTATCAGTCATATCTCGATCTTAACCCTAAAATTACTTTCGTGTTGCCTCTCCCCTCCTCCTCATGGCAGACGTTGATACTCTCCCCTTCTCCTCCCTCATTCACATGCTCACCATTAAGCTCTCACCCACAAATTATCTTTTATGGAAAAATCAAGTTCTTACTCTCCTCTCCAATCAAAATTTACAAGGATTCGTTGATGGCTCCAAAATCGCACCACCTCCCACCATCGTCAATTTCGCTGGCATATATGTTCCAAACCACACCCATGAGACATGGCTCGCCACCGATCAACGTCTTCTCAGCTTGCTGCTATCTTCTTTGTCCGAGGAAACTATGCCCGAAGCCCTCGGCTACACCACTTCTCGCTCTATTTGGTTAGCACTCGAGGCCGCGTCCAACCACACATCAAAAACGTATGAACTCCACCTCAATGATGATCTCCAGCTCATGTAGAAAGGTGACCGATCGGTTACAAGTTACGGTCGTCAATTTAAGTTTCTTTGCAACCAACTCACTACGATGGATCGTCCGATTGATGACACGGATAAGGCTCATTAGTTCCTTCGTGGTCTCGATCCTTTCTTCATTGGTTTCTCCGTCGCTCAGATGGCGCTCACTTCATTGCCTTTCTTCCGGGATCTACTTTCAAAGACAGAGAGCTTTGCTCTTTTTAGGAATCCATGCAATCTAAACCTTCCTCCCAAGTGGCTTTCTACGGACAGCAGAAGTCTTCCTCTTCTAACCGTAACTGGAACAACTCGCATGGTTCCTCCTCCCACGGCCGCGGACGTCGTAACTCTAAACGACCTCCTCGTTGTCAGATATGTTATCGCGATAGTCATTATGCTTCTGCTAGCCTGAATTGTTATTCACAGTCTGACAATGCTAAACTTGCTGAAGCATTCTCGGCGCAATGTTCTGTTAATGGCTCTCTGCCTGCCTCCGACTAGTATGTCGACTCTAGTGCTTCTGCTCACATGTCTTCATCCACAATGGCTCTCGACTCTTCCCAACCCTATTGTTGTGAATTGAAGCGTTTGCAGACAAAGATAACTAACATAAAATAAGGAACACAATAATTTATAGTGGTTCGAGCTATGCTCTACGTCCACTCTTCAAGCCTTCTCGGTGATGATATTATTATGGTGAAGAGAATACAAAGTATGACAATTACAATTGGTGGGGAGCAAGGGTATTTATAGGGAGATATTCCTAAACACATAAGGAATATAAAATCTAGATATGTTAAGATATATCTAAAACTAAATCTATCTCTGATAGATTTATACCTATCCAAATCTAATATTAATACGGATAAATCTTGTCCAAGAAAGAAATAAGAGATACACCATATCTTTTCCATATCTATCCAACTCGATCACTTCCTCGAGTTATATTGAGACTGCTCCAACAATTCTCCACCTTAGGCTCAATATCACCTCGGCTTGGTGATAACTGCAGAAACAGTGAGCAAATAATAATTTTTACACCCGTAGGTGGTCGATCCCACAGGGACTGTGCAACGATAAATCTAAAGTACTAGTCATAATTTTCAGAACACAGTTTGAGGAAATTGGAAAAGGGGTTTTGTTTTGTAAATTAAAGATGACAGTGCAATAAAATAAAGGTTTTGAAACAATTAAAGAGAGCACAGATCCTAGGGAATATTATATAATCATCAACATGTAAATATCAATCAACTCAGCAATGGGGAAAACATAGATTTTTGTGGATTTAATTCCTTGGTCAGACAATTTAATCCTAGATTATTAATTAGTGACTATCTCCTCTCGGTCTCAAGAACACCAAATTAATCAATCTCATAATTATCTAATTATTCTTATGTAGGTTTCTTCTTGGTTGGACAGAAAACAAACACAATTAATTCTCTCTTCCTGTTAATAATTTTCATCTTTTGATCCCTCAATTATTAACTATAAATCTATATCCCAATTCACCTCTTGGTCCTTCTTTTAATCTAGATTATAAAATTAAATCAGAGAATTAAACCATGCTTGAAGAGTTGATATCAATTAAACATGCATCAGAAAAGAAATCATAACCCTAGAACCTGTTTAGGGTTCTAGCCACAAAACATGACTAGAATTAAAGCAAACATATTATTAAAGAACTTACAAATAAAGAGGAACCTTGAATGTCTTGTAAAAACTCCAAAGCTCAATTATTCTAAGTGTAATAATGCATAAAGGAAGTCTGAAATTCGTACCTAAGAGTTCATATATATAGAGGGAGGGAAAAGACCTAATTTGAGTATTGGGTAAAAATAGCAAAAACTGCCAAAACAGGCCAAAAATAGCCTTCTCGGACCTCCGTGTCGATCGACAGGCATGTTGTCGATCGACACAACCATCCAGCTGAAATCCAGATTGAATTTTGTCCCCGGCCCCTCCAGTCCACACCAAAAAAAAATGTCACCAATTTATATTATATTATAATATTTTTTTAGCAGAGAGCTGATAATATATTTAATTAGTAATCAATCATGAATGCTACGTAAGAGCATTTCTTAAATAATATTTCTATATAAAAAAATATATGTACGAGGTTCTATGTTTATATATAGAGATACAAATAACTAACAGAAAAAAATAAATGAATCAAGGAATTATAGTGGTTCGAGTTATGCTCTACATCCACTCTTCAAGCCTATTCGGTGATAATATTATTATGGTGAAGAAAATACAAAGTATGATAATTACAATTGGTAGGGAGCGGAGGTATTTATAGGATACATAAGGAATATAAAACCTAGATATGGTAAAATATATCTAAATCTAAATCAATCTAAAATAGATTTATTCCTATCCAAATCTAATACTGATTAGGATAAATCTTGTTCAACAAGAAAACAAGATGTATGCACCATATATTTTCCATATCCAGCCAACATGAACTGCTCATCGAGTTCATCAACCTATACGGCTCTACCCACTTTCGTCGAACTCCTTCCGTCAACATGCAGTCTCATAGACCCACTAGCGAACTACTTTTCGAGCTAGATATTGAGACTACTCCAACAATTCTCCACTTTAGGCTCAATATCACCTCGGCTTGACACCTTCTTCTCAGTTCAACTTCAACAGTTTGATCAGTTCCAAACATACTCAAACTTAGTACTTGGAACTGACTTCGTAATCATATCCGCAGGATTATCGAGGGTATTGACCTTGTGCAGCTCGACCTCACCAGCTGCCACCACATCTCTAATAAAATGGAAGTTCACATCAATGTGCTTAGTTCTCTCATGATGAACATCATTCTTTGCCAGCTGCAAATCACCTTGATTATCACAGGAAACCTTCATCTTTCCTTGATCAATCCCCAGTTCGTTCATGAACCCGAGCAACCACAGACCTTCCTTAATCGCTTCGGTCAAGGCAATGTACTCTGCCTCCGTCGAAGATAAGGCAACTACCCTCTGTAGACTTGATCTCCAACTAATCGTCGTACCATGTGATGTGAACACAAAACCCATCAACGACTTCCTCATATCCATACATCTTGCATAATCTTAGTCTACAAACCCTTCGACTGGGAACCTCGAGCTCATACCATCATCCTCGAAGACTAGACTCTTTCTAATTGTTCCTCGAACACTTCAGAGCTGACCAATGCTATTTTCTAGGTTCGGCCATGAACCTACTAACCATGCTGAGAGCATAAGTAAGATCCGGTCTCGTACAGATCATAGCATACATCAATGAACCAACAATGCTCGCATAAGGGACACCTCTCATAAGCTCTCGTTCCTCCTCGTCGAGGTTTCGAGCAGCACTCAACTTGAAATGAGCTGCTAACGGAGTGAGCACAGGCTTTACATCCTTCATTACATGCTTCTCGAGAACCTTCATCAAGTATCCTTCTTGAGATAATGCGAGTATTCTTCGAGCTTTGTCTCGAACTATTTCCATACCCAGGATCCTTCGAGCATAACCAAGATCCTTCATCTCGAACTTCTGACTCAGAGCTTCCTTCAGTTCGACTATCCCTTGCTTATCTCGACTCGCTATCAGCATATCATCTACATATAGCAGTATATAAATTTGAGTCTTCATATCTTCACCTCGAGAATATACACATGGGTCGTGTTTGCATCGAACAAAGTTCTGCTGAACCATAAACTTGTCGAACTACTTATTCCATTGCCTCGGAGACTACTTCAATCCATACAATGACTTCTTCAGAAGACACACCTTCTCCCCTCTACCGGTTTCCTCGAAACCCTCGGGCTGCGTCATAAGGATCCTTTCTTCCAGCTCTCCATACAGAAATGTGGTCTTCACATTCAGTTGCTCCAACTCCATGTAGTACCGAGCAACTAACAACAATATCAGCCTTAAGACCTTTATTTCACCACTGGCGCAAACATCTCGCCATAATCCACACCTTCTCGTTGCGTGAAGCCTTGAGTAACTAGTCTAGCCTTGAATCTAACTCCAGAAACCTCATGTTTCTTCTTGAAGATCCACTTACAGCTAACTATCGATTGCTTCTCCCCCGGCTTATCCACCAACTCTCAGGTGTTATTCTTTTTCAAGGAGTTCATCTCCTCCTTTATGACATCGAGCCACTTGAGCCTCTCCTTACAACTTATGACCTCGGTATAGTTCTTCGGCTCAGTATCATCCAGCTCTACCTCTTCCGCCACAACAAAGGCATATGCTACCACATCAGCTTATCCGAAATGAGTGGGAGGTCTTATCTGCCTTCGTTCCATGTCTCTCGTGAGATTATAATCTTGAAGCGCACCTGACCCTCGAACCACCTCGATCTCGCCATCTACCTGAGGTGCACTCTTCGACCCACTTGTCGGCTCCACCTCAATCTCAGCAACTGATTTATTTCCTTCGACCTTTTCAGACTGTTCCTCCAATGCACCAC
>JAPKLW010000924.1:171485-182313 GCA_026898455.1 Plectranthus barbatus | reverse complement strand
CTCGTTCTTTCCAACAACATCCGATTGTACCTCTCCGCCAATCCGTTCTGCTGAGGTGTTCCGGCCACTGTCTTGTGCCTTGCAATACCCTGCTTCGAACAGTATCTCTCGAATTCTTTCGAGCAATATTCAAGGCCATTGTCAGTTCGCAACCTCTTCACTTTCCTTCCAGTCTGATTTTCGATCAACACTTTCCACTTCTTGAAGGTCTCTAAAGCATCGCTCTTATTCTTCAAGATGTAGACCCACACCTTCCTTGAGTGATCATCAATGAGGCTCATGAAGTACTTCGCTCCTCCATTCGAACTGACCCTTGAAGGTCCCCATAGATCTGAGTGGATGTAGTCCAGAGTTCCTCGAGCTCTCTATCGACCTACTCCGAACTTTACCCGGTGAGATTTCCCATAGATGCAATTCTCACAGAAATCTAACTCTCTGATATTATCCCCGAGCAACAGATCTTGCTTCGATAACTCCTGTAGCCCCCTCTCACTAATATGACCGAGTCGTCTGTGCCACAGTGATGACTTGTCAATCGTCACTATTGAAGCCTCCCCGATCATCGTGCTCTCCATCAGAGTGTAAATACCATTCCTTCGAGCTCCCTTCATCAAGACTATGGATCCTTTACAAACCTTCAAAGTCCCAGCTTCCATCTTGATCGTGTAACCCAGTTCGTCGAGCATCCCCAAAGAGATCAAATTTTTCTTAAGTTCTGGAACATACCTTACACATCGAAGTACTCTTTCTGTATTATCGTGCATCTTAATCTTCACCAAACTCTTTTCAACCACCTTGCATGGTTTATATTTACCCAGAAGAACACTCGAGTTCTCTTGCTCCTCGAACCCTTCAAGTCATGACTTATTAGGTGTCATGTGGAATCACTACAAAAAAAATGGTCTATAATGGCGACAAAACTTATCACTATAAATATGAATTTTGTCACTGTAGCATCTTAGTGACAATATTGTGTGTCGTCGCTATGTCGTGGCTACTGAATAGTGGCTAAAGGGTTTAGCGACGAACTACAATAGTCGTCACTATTGCTCTATTTTATTGTGACTCCAATTTTCATCACTAATTCACTATTAATTAGTTACAAACTTTAATCGTCACTAAAATGTCACGATATAGCCGCACAGATGTGTTGTCACTAAATAAACATGTTTTAGCCACTATAATAATTATCACTAAAACTTTATAATATAGTAGCATAATTTGTCGTCACTAAAATATCATTATATAGTTACACATAAGTGTTGTCACTAAATAAACACCTTTTAGCAACAACACTAATTATCAGAAAAACTTCGAATTTAGTAGCAAAAATTGTCGTCACTAAAATACCTAGCCATAGTTGACCAGATTATCTGAACCCACCTACACAGTACCTAACCGTCGATCGAGCCACCACTGAGCCGCAATGCCTTGAACCGCACCCAATCGTTGCATCGCACCTAACCCGCAAACATCGAGCCACAGCTAACCAACCGCACCACACCCAACCATTGAACCGCATCTAGCCTACCACCACCGAGCCCACCGGCATCGTGCCGCACCACGAGCAATTAGGACCACCAAGCCATCATCGCACCGCACCGCACCGCACCTATGAATAATCAGGTGCCCTGCACATAGTCATATAAAAATTAATATTTAGTGCTTCCAACAGGATTCGAACATTTTACCTCTTAATTTAATCCTTTATATCTATCCACTGCACCAAGTGATTAATTATTAATATTTTGGATAGTTAATATATGTAAGGTAATAGTATCTATCTATCTAAACTTAATAAATTTATGGAATCTATTTCTCTTTATAATTTTAAATCTTGACAACTTATAAATTAAAAATAAAAGTAAAATGTAATTATTGATAAAATGAAATTTATACAATTTTATATTAAAAAACTACTACACAATATTCACTTTTACTTCATTATTTAGAATTTGTCGAAGTGATAGTAGTTTTTTAATTTATAATATTACTAATAATTAAATTTGAATAAAAAATAAGTTTTAATAAAAAAATTTATAACGTAAGATTTTAATTTATATTAAACATAAATTTTTTATAACTATGTAATTAAAATTATAATTTAACTAAACAATTTAAATTTACACATTATTTTATATTTTGAATAAATAATTAACTCATTAAAAATTCAATAATCTTAATTAATTGTGTGTTTTTATTTAAATACATGATTAAAGTTTTAATTCAATCTGAATTTTAGCTTAATTACACATTTTGAATCTTATCACCTTTAAATAGAATAATTTTTAATATAGTAACATAATCTTTAATCATATTTTAAATGTTTTTAAATGTAATTTTTTATTAATATTTATTACTTATATACAAATATTTATATAATTTAATTACTTAAATATATAAAGTCAATATTCAATTATTATTTAATTGCCACATCAAGAATTTATTTAATATAGGTAAATATCATAATAGTCTTAACCAAAAATGTAATAAAATCTTAACAGTGTTAAGTTGGTGGGGATCAAATTACTTAATAAAACATAATGTAGGATATAATTTCATATATTTGGAAGTATATAATAGAATTTCATAAAATTTAAAAGTTTTAGATAATACGTAACCAAAAGCAAATTGATGGCTTATAAAAATTATTACTAATGAACTAGTGGAATTTATTAAATTTTGAAATTTTATTAAAACATAATAAAAAATATTATTATTGTCAAATTCAATTATAATATATTAAATTATCACTATTTATAATTTATTGTGATAAATTTGGTTACCGTCACTATAAATTGATTTAGCAACAAAATAAATTATTGTCACTGACTTTAGTGACGGTAAATACTAACAACATATGAAATTGTCACAAATTGAAAAATATAGTGATGAAAAAATTAATTGTAGCTAAAATAGTATTTTTAGTTACGAAAAATTTATTGTCACTAATATTAGTGACAATAAATATTGACAACTTATGAAATTGTCACAAATCATATTTTTGTGACAAGAAAATTTATTGTTGCAGTAGATATATATTTAGTAACAAAAATATTAGTGTCACTAACTTTAGTGATAATAAATATTCGCAACTAATAAAATTGTCACAACTCATATTTGTTGTGACAAAAGAATTTATTGTTGCTATAAATATATGTTTAGTCGCAAAAATATTATTACCACTAGCTTTAGTGACAATAAATATCTGTAACTAATTAAATTGTCACAAATTGCATTTTTTGTGACAAAATACATAATTGTCGATTATTGAACTCGTCGAGTTGCTCGTTGATTGGTCTTCACTCATGCATCTTAAACGAATACAATGATTGTTTAAGATAGAGCCGATTCGTCATGGACTTCTTCATATATAAGGCTTCCAGTTTGGTCCATACTTTGGCTGTCGTTTTCTCCTTCGACACCTTCTTCAACACCGTATCTCCGAGACTTGGAATCAGCGCACTATGCGCCTTCGTCAGTGTATCTTAGGGCTGGCAATTCGTGCGTGTTGGGTCGTCATCGTGTCGTGTCTTATCGTGTCGTGTCATTATCGTGTTTGAGCTTAACGGGTTCGTGTTGGGTTCGTGTCTGAGCTTAACAGGTTCGTGTTGTGTTCGTGCTCATCATTATCGTGGGTGTTCGTGTCGTGTTATCGTATCGTATTAAATTTTTTTGTCCCAAGTGTAAAACTGATAATTTTAGTAAGGTTAATTTTTATCGTGTTGGGTCGTTTTCGTGTCGTGTCATTATCGTGTTTGAGCTTAACGGGTTCGTGTCGTGTTCGTGTTTGAGCTTAATAGGTTCGTGTCGTGTTCGTGCTCGCTTTTATCGTGCGTGTTCGTGTCGTGTTATCGTGTCGTATCAGAAATTGCCAGCCCTAGTGTATCTCTCTTCTGTTGCTCCGTCATCGTGTCGGGTAACCCAGCCTCTCTCTTCAAGGCACCGTCCAAGTCTTGCTGTACAAACAGCGCTTGCATCTTCAACTTCGACAAACCAAAATCATTCAATCCCGTGAAGCGCTCCACCTCGAACTTGGCTGAACCCATCGCAATCCTTCCTCCTCCACGTTCACCGCACCAATTTGTTGTGAATTAAAGCGATTACAGACACAAATAAATAATAGAGAAAATAAATGACACATAATTATAGTGGTTCGAGCTATGCTCTACGTCCAATCTCCAAGCCTCCTCGGTGATGATATTATTATGGTGAAGAAAATACAAAATATGACAATTACAATTAGTGGGGAGCAGAGATATTTATAGGGATCTATTCCTAGATACATAAGGAATATAAAACCTAGATATGGTAAGATATATCTAAATCTAAATCTATCTAAAATAGATTTATTCCTATCCAAATCTAATACTGATTAGGATAAATCTTGTTCAATAAGGAAACAAGATATGCACCATATATTTTCCATATCCAGCCAACACAAACTGCTCATCGAGTTCCTCAACCTATATGGCTCTACCCACTTCCGTTGAACTCCTTCCGTCGACCTGCAGTCTCATAGACCCACTAGTGAACTACTTTTCGAACTAGATATTGAGACTACTCCAACATTTAAAAAATTGTTGAGTTTCAAAATAATCGAGTTCATTTATAGATAAAAATTTAACTTGATGAAGAAATCAAAACCCATAAGTACGATAATTGTTAGCTCGGGTGTGCAATTGAACCAATAATGAACCGATCGAGCTAGTGACCTAACGACTCGACTTGACAACTAGATCACCCGAGTTACTAACTGAAATATCTCTCGAATAGGGGGTTCGAGAAACACTCAACAAACACCATAAAGAATGAGGGGAAGGAGGCAAATTAAGCGGGATTCGATCCAATTAACGCTAGAATCGAAAAGGAAAGAACTATCTTTGCCATGACTGAAGGCACTTACCTTTTAAATATGAAATGACTATCCTATAAATAGGAGGATGGTCACTGTAAAGAGGGGTTTTTTTCTCTGGAAAAAACATATTAATAAAGGTTTTATTGTATTTTCGTCTTAAGTATTCTTCCAACGGTAACCCTTATCAATTCACATACAACAAATATAAAATAAAATTATAAAGTACGACCTTTCGAGATGTGGTCTAGCTCTCACAATCGTTCGATCTGTATCCGTCCCTACCTTAGAGGTTGCGTGAAAAGTTAACTTTTTCATTGATATTTGTTTTTTATACATTTTAAAATATATTGTAATATATAATGTTTTAAAATGTACTTTTTTGATGTGGCCGATTGTTTAGATTCATTCATACTTAAGCATGACTTATATAGTCAATCAATTATCCATATTAAAAATGTTAATTTTTTATTTTTAATAAATCTGTTAGAAATATGAGTTATTGAATGAAAAAATATGTTTCTTAATCATATATATGTGAAAAAATAATATATTTTAAGCAATATATACATATATAAGTCAAATAATAAATTTTAATTTAGATTATTGATTGCACATGAATAAAGTGTATAAATTTATACCTACTCAATATATAGTGAATTTTAACACTTGGGTGAGCAAGAAACTGAAAAAATCGAACTGAAAAAATTTCAGTTATTTTCTGATTTCGGTTCATTTTTTTTCAATATTTTGGTTTTTGGCGCGGTTATTTCTTTCTCGGAGTGAAATAACCTAATTTATATATATAATATTAAGAAATATATAATATATATTTATATAATTTATAAATATATTTTTAATATTATATATATTAATATAAATATTTATATACATACATATATATATATATATATATATATATATATATCACTCATATTTTTAATTTTTAATTTTATTAATTTATAAAATTTATATTAAAACTCGGTTATAACCGAAATAATAACCAAAAACCGAATAAAAATTTCGATTCAGTTATTTTGATAATTCGGTTAGGTCCAGTTATATCCATTGTAAATTCGGTTATTTTGGTTCATTTATTTTACAGGTCAAAACTGAACAGAATAATCAAATGCTCACCCCTATTTAACACTTAGTTTACTATGTATAGAAAGATAATATGTTCAATGCTAAAATTAAGATTTGTGCTAAAGGATGATTTGAACTGTTGGATTGATCACGTCTAACGATTGAGCGAAAATATTAATTATAAAAAAAAAAATAAGAATAATTCTCCTTTTGGATCCACTCACTACAAAAATAGAAATATATTTAAGTATTCGGATTGTTCACATCAATAATTAAAATAAAAACATGAATTGTTAAAAAAGGCATATCCTTTTAAGCATAATTTGTTGTTTGCGTACCAAGTATTACATACTTCATAAAAATTGTAAATTCATTACCATTTAACACAATGTGAATTTGAATCTCTCTATACACTACAATCTATTGTTTGATTACTAAGTATTACTCCACATACTTCATAAAATTATGATTTTTATTTTTCCGGGGCTTTGAGTTTTAAAATAAGATATTATGAAAAAATGTTAAATTTGATTCGTTCAAGTAGTCTGGGCTCATTTGTGACCCATTAATTACTTTCGGTCCAATTATGGCCCATTAGATTTTTAAGAATTATTCATAGTTTGGATGATCCAAAAATAAAAAGATGGTGAATTACCCTTGTACTTGCTGGTGGCAATTTTTAACACAATACAATAATTCGACACAAATAAGTACACGAATTACTCGTATTGTGTTCGTAACAAAATTGTGTTATTTAATAATATCTCGTGTTTCGGGTCTTTTATATATTATCGGATAATATATCATATTTCATGTCATATTTGTGTTGTCCATTAAGAAATTATTATTATTATTATTATATCATTTATCAACCTAACCTAATATTGTATAACCTGTCGATATCGTGTTCAGGTGGTATTTGTATCAAGAGGAAATAATTTTAACTAGCCAAATTTTATAACTACATGCACAAAATAGCCACCCTTATGAAAAACTACACAAAATAGTCAAATTGTACTTTGTCTGTCATATATGTCTTAGTCCACCAATCAATTTTTTCGGTTTATGTGTAAACCCTAACATAATTATTTTTTTATTATTAAAAATTTATGGTTTCATTTAAAAAGTAATAATAAACCAATAAAATATTAGGGAATATATACTCAGCTTGATTTCGGCATTTTCCAGCTTGATTTCGGCATTTTCAGCTTGATGTCGTCGTTTTCAGCTTAATTTCGGAATTCATTATATTTATTTTTTAAACTTATCTTGATTTCGTCATTTTCAATATTTTGAGCTCGAGTTCGATAATTTTGCCGAATTCACCATTTTTATTTTAAAAATTATGCTTATTTTATAAATATTCATTAATAATTCACCATGAAGAAATAATTATAATTTAATACATAATAGGGTTTACAAATGGAAGTTGTTATAATTTTGGCTGGAGTTTGAATATAATAGTATATGGAACTTGCATTTAAATTGGGATTTAACTCAGAAGGAATTGGGCTTGAATTCAAAAAAAAAAGAGCTAGATTTCGGTGAAATGAGCTTGATTTCGACTATAAATTAAAAAATGCAAATTTGAACTCCTTTTTAGATATTAAATTACATTACATGTATTGAATACAAATTCCTCATTTGCGAAACACGGGTATTTTGAATTGAAATCATGCAAATCACAAGTATTTGGAATTGAGATGTGAGATATAAATAAGCATTCAAATATGAGATTTATTGTTCACACATATTGCAATACGTACAATAAAATTTGTAAAAATGTAACAAATTAATTAGGCGGAATTCTTTCCGGACAAGCACGTTTTGTGTGACTTGATGATCCACAAATACTACTTTTTTTTTTGCTCGTCGTCTACTAGTCGATGTTTGTCCCGCCTGTGCTCCCGAAGGACGACGACTATTTCTTGGTCGACCGGCTTGGCGATTGACGATGGGTGGCAAAACAACACATGTTTGTGCCTCCGGTGATACAATCCACTCATCTCTTGGAGGAAGAGGGTGTACAATTCCTCCATAAGTTTCTCGCCAGTTTGATGTCTTGTAGTACTCCCAAACATAGTCGTACACACCTAAACCCTTGAAGCTGCAACAATAATAATTAAAAACTTGATCGTTATGAATGAAAGTTTAATTCTATCGATATATTTTACTAACCGAATTGCAGCAATAGCATGTGAACATGGAATCAAATCCATCTGAAACTCCCGACAATCGCATAAGCTGTCTTCAAGATCCACCTTCCAAGTTCTATCCTTGTCTTTGACTTTGAAATGATATTCATAAACAGGCGAAACCGTGTACCTGTGTGAAATATCCGACAATGGAGTCATTTTGGCCACGACTTCCTCAGTCAAGTCATCGTATCTTGCAAAGGCCTTAGCTCGTCGTTCATCGAACCATTTTTCTACAATGTGTCTATATAGCTCAATAATGGAACAGATGGGTAGACGTCTAGCATCTAATAACCTGGAGTTGAACACTTCTGCTGCATTCGATGTCATGAAGCTATAACGGCGAACCGGACATTTAGACCTAGCCCACTTTTCAGGCCCTACTGTCATGAGTTTGTTGTATGCAGTGGGGCAATGCTGTTGAATCTGGTCCATTGCCTTCTGATAGACGATAGAACGGTATGCATAGGCTGCCTTGTGGTATAACTGCACGATAGTTGAATTGAATGTCGTCAACTTATTTTGAATATGATAACCACATAAGGCATGCGTCGCCTCTGGATAAACTGAGCTTACTGCCTTGGCAATGCTGATGTGTTGGTCCGAAACAATAAGCAATTGTGGACTACAATCGAAAGCCATTCGCAGTCGTGACATAAACCACGTCCAGCTCTCATCGTTCTCAATCGGTGCAAATCCAATAGCTAGAGGAAAGATTTGTTCGTTGCTATCTTTGGTAACAGCAACCAATAACACACCTTTATTTCGCCCCTTCAGGTGTGTAGCATCCACCACAATCACTTGCCTTAAACAAGTCCCGAAAGCCGCACGTGACACACTCAAGGCAACAAAGAAATGGCGTAATCGTTGATCCTCACCGATATCCATGTCTGTAATAGTGCCCGGATTCCATTTTTGGAGAACATTGAGATATTTTGGTAGCAAGTTGAATGATTCTTCTAAGCCACCATAAATCATCGATATAGCTCCATTTCTAGCGTGCAATGCATTGCTGTAACTGACCTTAATATCAAAACTCTGTTGTAGTTCAGCCATTATATCGCGCGGCTTGATGATAGATCCTTGTATACGCATCCTCCGAGAAAAGTAAGCTGAGATCGCCTTTGATCGTATAGTTCTACTGCGGATGTTGTTTAGACTCAAAGTACAACTATGAGTTGGGATGAATTCGCGGACTACCCAACATCCCGCTGAATTCGAGGCATGTAGGATGGATGTACAATTAGGATTGCGGCTGCAATTGTACACCACCCTAGTTTTAGAAGAACGCGTCACTTTGAATTCAACGTGATGCTCCATGTGCCAAAGTCCGACAACCACGTACAAGTCCTCTTTTCTCCAAAACATTTTGCCCTTTTCCAGTTCCCCTTCCAATACTTCTTGTAGATCTGGCAATACAGGTGAGTCGGATGTATCTATCGGAATAATTGGAAGTAACCAATTATTCATTTGACAGCTTAAACCTTCAATTGTTTCTGCCGGTAATGGGTTAGCCGGAAGTAGGCTTGATACAATGGCACCCATCCCACCTTGTTCTCTCACCCAAGCGGTGAAATCTTCAATTGTACAATTGAACAATGAAGCATTGTAATTTTGGCGTTCATCACCATCTGATGAGTCTGTATCGAATTCAGCTTCTTCATCATCGGAATGGACAACTATATTCGGATTTTGTTGGTGCGCACCGAATTCAGCATCATCGTCACTGTCATCATCTGGAGCATTTTCGTTTGAATCTGGGACTGGAGAACTTCAACTTTCACTGCTTCCTTCTCCAAATCTCACTGATAATGAAAAACGATGTAGTTCTTTTGGTCTTGGACTATAAGGGTTGTGTGGTTGTGGGCTCAATGAAGCCATGTGTGGCCTGTACGGAGATGGTTGTCGGCGAGATCCTCCAGCACCCCCATCGGATTGCAAGTTCATCACTAAATAAACATTCGGCTCCCAATACATGTTACAAAGCCGTTGAAGGAGCGTGTTTGTTGCGAGCACCGAAGGAACCGTCCTCCCACTTCTTGTTTCAGCAAGATAATAAAGGGTTTAAGAACCCACCATGGCATGAGAATGGAGGATGTATTGAACATTCCTCTGCAATTCTTCTAGTGTGATATCATGAGAGGGTATCATGACAACTCTTTTATCTCCACTGATGTAGTTGTATAGATTGTCCCATTGACCATTGTAATGCAAAATGATAGAACGGTAATCCATTTTTTTAATTTAGAGAGAATTTTTGGAGAATGAGTGTTTGAGAGGGTTTAGAGATAGTTTTCAGAGTATGGGATTGTTTTGAGGATGAAACAAATCACAATTCAATTTTCTGAGAAAAATTGAATTGTAATTCAGTCCCCGAATGGTCCAAAATTATTTATGTATTGTATAGTACATATTCAATAGTCATACTACAATTATTTGAGCAACTTTCCAGTAAAAAATTGACCATATTAATTATCAGTTTGAATTCAATGTATTGGCATGCATGTGTTTTGTACGATGCATGCAAAAGTGACAGTCATTCACGTGAAAAAAAACTTGATTTATAGATTATTTTTTAAAAAATCCGAAATAAATAACAAAATGCCGAAATCCATCTCAAATTGCCGAAATCAATCTCAATTTGGCGAAATCCATCTCAATTTGGCGAAATATATCCCGTTAAATCCTGCCC
>JAPKLW010000924.1:156491-169264 GCA_026898455.1 Plectranthus barbatus | reverse complement strand
CCGTCAAATATATCCCAATTTGGAAGCATTTTATCATCCAATTTCTTAAATTTTTTAAATAAAAAATCGAAATATATCTCAATTGACTGAAATCAATCTCAATTTAGCGAAATATATCCCGTCAAATATATCCCAATTTTGAAGCATTTTATCATCCAATTTTTTTTAATTTTCGAAGTTCTAATCAACATATTTATCATTGAAGAATGTAAAAAGAAATGCAGTCTGAAATAAAATTTAATTCAAACATAAACAATATCCAAAATATCCCAATTACAAAAACCATTAAATTCAACAAACAAATTGTTAATATGCTACACTAACATTAATTATCATTGTATGACATTTCAAAAATCGACCATGCCATAAACATCCTATATTTTTCTTCCATATTTTTCCTTTGAATCCAGTATTGATTCGGCCTCCCACATATCAACTGGTCCATGTGAATGCAAGCATAAACAGCTTCATTCGACATCTCATAAGCACTGAAATCTTTAGTAAAATCGAGAGCCAATGGCCGATCAATTTCTACCAAACCTATTTTGTTAACTTCAAAAACTTGTAGAAATGATCGGTCATGCGCCTAACAATATCCGCTCTATACCGTTGCATCTGTGGAGTTAAACTGTTCAAGTCGGCAGCATATATATAACAACTCCAAGTGGCCAAGTCAATCCTCAGACACAACCAATGCTCTCCAGCTTGATATGGCATGAGTAACTTTAAAAAAATAAAAGATGATTAAAATTCGAATAAAAAGGATTAAAATGATTTAAAATTCGAATTCAAAGAATTAAAACACTTACAACTGAAGCCGTGTACCAACTTCGAGAACTTGGACTATCTTCCCCTTTAATGAAATCCAGTAATTCTTGGGAAACAGTAGTGGCTTTACATCGAGGAGCAACATTTGAAGGATACGACTTGAAGAACAAAGACTGTAAAAAAACATTACCAAAATAAAAATTAAAATCAAAACAATTAAAGTAAAAAATAAAAAGCTTAATTTAAATAAATTGTATCGAACCTGGAATCTTGGGTTTACAATACGAACCCATTCTGGATTACAAGTACGTGAAACGTACTTACTCTTCGTAATCAACTTCATGTTGAGGGCCTCAACATAAAGCTCCACATGGGCTTGAGAGAGTTTTCTGTTGAGGTCTTTGATAAGCTCGTTATTTCACTCACTTATCTATATTCTTTTTATACTAATTTATGTAGTTTTATTGAGTTTATATATATATTTTAAGCAAGATATCAATATTAGGTGGTTTTAGGTGTGTTTTGATGTTTATGCAGGTTTTTAGGCCTAAACTCACGAGAAAACCGTTCCGAAAGCAGTGACGTGTAAGAGTAGCAGTGAAGAGTTTTTCCACAAGAGGAATTCGAGCTATTGGCACATGGCAATGGATGATGCTTTGAGTTAGCTCTCCAACGCAACTGGAATCGGGTCAATCGGAGTTCGGATGAGGAAGTTATGGCCAAAACCGTGAGACCGCGCAGACGGGGCTGACCTCAATTTTCCACGTCGATCGACGGGGATGCTGCGTCGATCGACGCGGACCTCCTGGCGCGGGAAATTGGCTGAATTCGAGATTTTTCATATCTTTAGCCCTAGATTTGATATGATACACCTCCACCTCTATAAATAACCTTGTAAAATTGAATTTTAAGCATGTTTTTATTCCAGATTTCAGATTTTAGAGATTCCAAGAGTTCTAGGGTTTATGTTTGAAGGCAGAGTTTTGTGGGAAGACATTCCAACCCAAGTTTTTATGCAATTCAGGTTTTATCTCTCTATGATGAATTTTACTCTAAATATGTGTAACTAATCTCTTCCTCAGATTCTAGGGTTTCGAATTATCAGTGTATGCATGTTTGATTAATTGAATTATTTTCCCTTTCCCTTCGTAGTTTGTGAAATATGTGCTTATTCATAATCTTGATTTGTTGGCCACATCTTAGGATTATCTAGTTGATTCCTTGAGACGTAACTGTGATAGTTTTCAATGGAAAGAGATTTTCACAATATAATCTGATTTCTTGTCGTAACTGAAGGAGATTGATTGTAGGAATAAATCTGTAGATTTTTTGAGTTAGTTAATTTATCTTGAGACCGAGCGGAGATAGGTAATTAATTAATCTACTTTATGAATTGTCAAACAAAGAAGTTCATAATATTTTTCTGACGTTTCACTACGAAGAGGAATTAAAATTGGGAATTAATTAATTTACTCATACATGTCATACTTGATAGGTAGATATCCCTGGAATCTGTGCTTCTCT
Organism: Plectranthus barbatus; assembly: GCA_026898455.1. Lineage (NCBI taxonomy): Eukaryota > Viridiplantae > Streptophyta > Magnoliopsida > Lamiales > Lamiaceae > Plectranthus > Plectranthus barbatus. The sequence goes on along the minus strand of JAPKLW010000924.1, from coordinate 166,972 downwards.
TATTTGACTTCAAAAGCTTTTCAATTTCCTGTTTAATTTTCATTAGCAAGTTTTACGATTTCCAAAACAACAACAAAACTTTTTATCTGATTTTCCTAACCAGTATTTTAAGAACGTCTGATTTAGTACTTAAGGTTTTTCGTTATTTCATTCCCCTGGATCGATAACCTTAGGGTTTACAAATTTATTTGCCACTATTTCTATAATTAATCTGTAGAAATTACAGTGATCAGTCTTCAAGATGTTCAAAGAATGATTGGCTCAACTTAGCTCCATTAGACTGTGAAACCCGGAGTTGATTTTCGCCAGACTCTCTATATTGACGATAATTTTTCACGACTTCTTTTTTCACTCCTACTAGGTGAAAATATGATATCCCGTCCACCCACTCGGAACCTTAACACTTCATCATTAGTTGAATCAATTTGATGAGTAAAAAGTTCAAATAAAGATTGCGAAGAACTAAGACCATTATCAACCCAACCCAAAAAATGACCGAAAGCCCCGTTTGTAAACTCACCAACTAACCCTTGTTCTCCAACAGAAAGCAATGTCCTGTGAATTGTATCGAGAACTTTACATTTATAGAATAAATTGGTCTTAGCCTTGCATCCATGAAGCCCGTATCTTATCCACTGAGGCTGCACATTATATGATTTTTTTGTTATTAAATGTGACAAAATTCGGTAACATGCAGACACGAACATGTGCATTACAAAAACAAGATACGAACATGTGCATTACACGAACATGTGCAGACACTAACATATTCATTCGGCTGGATTGCAAACAAAACAAGATACAAACAAAAAAAAATAACTCAATCATTCTCAATACCAAATTAATAATTCAACAACCAAGAATAACAAACGATACATATATACAGCCGAAAAAAATATCACTTCAACTGATTCAAAAAAAATTCCCAAAAAAAATAAATTGCACAAAATAAAATGAGAAAAGGCCGAAAGAACTTACCTGCACCGTCGACATTGTTTGCCGGAAATTTTTGTCGGTTCAGGGGTGGGTGTTTTAGTTCGAACGTGTGTCTCCAACTCCAGCCGAATGTCCCTCTGTTTTCACGCCCAATTTCATTTTTTTAGGTTTGTGAATGAATGAATTACAGTGGGGGTAGTTGTACGAAATCCATCTGGATTTAATCTTGAATTCCAGATGAATTTAAAAATAGACCAAAATCCAGCTCAATTCGGTTGGAAATCAAGCCGATTACAAGACCGAAATAAAGCTGGATTTATTCCATCCCATTTTAAATAAAAAATTGATTTTTTTAAAAAAAAATTTCCAAATATATCTCAATTTAATAAAAACACCGAATTCCAGCTCAATTCGGTCGGAAATCAAGCCCATAAGCAGACCGAAATATATCTCAATTAATCCAGCCCATATTTAAATATTTATTTTCTTAAAATCCAAATATATCTCATTTGGCACAAATCTTGCCCAATTTAGACTTATTTATCATTTATTCTATTTTTTAAAATTCAAAAACACGATTGAATTTTTTTTAAAATATACAAAATTCGAAATATATATCACTTGAGAAAGATATATCTCAATTGACCGAAATCTTGACAAATAGGGACTCATCTAACATTTATTTAATTTAATTTAATTTTTTAAAATTAAAAGAATCGAATTATATTTTTTAAAAATAAAAAATTCGAAATAACTCGCACTAGGCCAAGATATATCTCAATTGGCCGAAATTGCCCAATTGGATCTTATTTATCGTTTATTTTATTTATTTAAAATTAAATAACTAGAATTATAGTTTTTTTACAAATAAATTTTTTTAAAAAAAATATATCTCACTTGGTGAAGATATATATCATTTGACCAAAATCTTGGCAAATTGAGACTTTTTATCATTTATTTTACTTTAATTTCATTGTTTTAGAATTTAAATAAATGAATTATATTTTTAAAAATAAATCCTTCCAAATATATCTTCCTTAGGCGAGATATATCTGAAATTCCCGAAAGCAAGACGAATTTTTTTCAACTAAAACATCAATATATTATATTTTATTTCATCACACTCTAAAAATTAATAAAAAATAGACCTTCGAAATATATCTGTCTGGCCGAGATATATTTCAAAAGGCCGAATGCAAGCTGGAAGGATTTCGTCTATATTTTATGCCATTACGAATTTAAAAAATAATAAATATAAAGTTGTGTTATACAATATTAGTAAAAAACTCAACCGTTAAACATTTCACACATTTCAAAAGATTTGATTGCCTGATTTAGACATTTTAACCTAAAAACATGTACTTTGGCTATTTTTTTAAGTTTTTCATAAGAGTGGCTATTTTGTGAATGTAATATTAGGAAATGGCTATTTCAGATTTTCCCTCTTGTATCAATATCATGTTTTTAGATGAGGATATTAACAAATCAATATTGTATTTATGTCGAGCGTATATATTTGTGTCGGCACTTAACGGGCTAGTCCTACTTGTACCAAGAGTCATGGCTCACGGCGGCTATGCTCACATGCTAGATGGTTTTTTTGATGGGATGGGTAATGCTAGCTACTTGCTAATTAATGAGAGTGATGTTTGCTTGCGGTTTATGCTAAAGATGGTGATATGAAATCATCTCGTGAAGTTTCTCACAGATGATCCAGTTGCAGTGGCTTGTTTGCTTGTTCTAGCTCAGTTTAACAAAGTTCAGGGCTTGTGTATTCCATTATTAATTCTGATCAAAAGCATGATATGCATATTTTTGATTGATCTACTCGATCGGCGGCGGTCTGTCTGAATCGAAGAGATGATGAATCAAATGAAAACCTGATGATTAATTGTGTATGGAATGCCTTGTTTGAAAACCTCATTCTCCTGCAGCATATGAATATCTTCTTATTCCGAAAGCCACATATACATGCTGCTCTTGGAAGATTGGAATCTGCAAAAGATGTGAGCTTGAGATACATTTACGTACGCCTGCCAGATGTTAAGCAACCGACCGTAGCTAGATCAAGCTGCAAATCCGAATATCGAGGCCTTCTGCCAAAGTTGTTTGGATGTCTAATCTTTTAAAGGATCATTATGCTTCTCCTCCGACTGAGCCTCCTACGATTTTATGTGACAATAGTAGCACTATCTTTCTCGCACAGAGTCCGGTGTCTCACAAGCGTGCTAAATATATTAACCTGGATTATCATTTTGTGAGTGAGCTTGTTGAATCTGGCCGTTTGCGTCCACAGTTTGTACCAATATCTACTCTACAAGTTGCGGATATTTTTACAAGAGTCTTCCACGCCCGGCGTTCGAACTTTCTCGCTCCAAGCCTTGCGTTTCCATTAATCCAACGCTTCGCTTGCGGGGGTGTTAAAATATTCTTGAAGATATTCACAAAGATAGAGATATAGAATAGAATAGATTGGATTAATTTGATTATATCTTCCATAATTAGTTCCTTATTTTATGCTGCACATGTACTCAATATATACTTTGCATGAAGTCTTCATAATTCAATGAGAGATTTATTTTACTCTAATACTAAAGATCCCAACAGGAATAGATTTGGTTTATTTGCTGCTGTTTTGCATGTGAAATGAGTTGAAGTGTTTCATGGTAAATGATAGAACAGTTCCTGACGCCGGCGATGTCGGATTGCATTACTTTCTCCCCCTTGAGTGATGGAGCCCAAGTAGAAGCTGTGAGAGACGATCCAGTCTACATTCCGAATGAGCCGATGACTAGAGCTCGAGCAAGGACTTTGAGGGCTGGATTGAGTTTATTGATTAAAGGCACTTGGGCTGCAAATATTTCCAAAGAATCGATGCTGATTGAAGAGTTAAACGAATGCCCAAGAATTACTAATTTAATTTTGTGTAGTGATTAGGTTTAGTTTAATTTTAATCCATTATTTTGGGCCAACATGTTTAGGCCTTTGTTTTAGTAATTTTGAATTTTTAAGTTTAATTTTCGAATTTTAGTTAATTTTCGAAATTATAATTGCCTTATTAGACTAGGATTTGAGTTGCCTATATATAGGCCTTGTATGGAACAATTTTGATTCAGTTTTCAGTTTAATAAAATTTTTGAGATTTTTTCCTTTATTTCTGAAAGCTCAAACTTTCGAAAATTCTATTCATCCATAGGATTTCGATTTCGACTAATCAATCTGACAATCATATCCATTGGTGGTGTCTTCGTGTATATCTTTCATTGTTGGATCAATTCGCTTCTTGGGTCGTAGGAGATTTATTCTGGACTACGGTACTTCGAGGTTTTCGAATCCAAGGGTGTTGAATTCTTCCATCGTTCAATTTCAGTTTGCTTCCGCGTCGTGTCTGAGTCGAACCGTTCAGTTCTTGGGCTGCTATATAAACCTTCCGGCGAGGATCGTATCATTTTGGTATCAATAACCAGGTCGTACCCTTCCTCTTCCTTTTCTTCAATTTTCGTGTCTATTGTGTCAAAAAAAAAATCGAGTCTTGTCTTGTGTTTCCTGTCGTTTGTATTTCGTAATTTTTTGTGTCCTTGTCTTGTTTCCTGTTGGGTCGAAATTTGTACGGTTTCAAATTCCTTGTGAGTCAAGATTTGAATTATATCTCTTACCATATTAGATTAATTCAAATATTTCCTTATACCTTTTACCTTATTCATACCTTCCTACCTTCCTTGGTGGCCTTATTATTTCCTTTTTGGTTGAATTACCAAACAATTTGGTAATTACTTTATAAAAAAAGGGCGAAGATTTTTTAAAAAAAGAAATAAAAATTCGAACAAATTATAAAAGATAGAGTTCGAAGAGAAAAAAAAAAATTCGTAAAAAAAATCGAAAAAAAGTGTTGGGAAAATTTTAAAAAAAAAGGGGATTAAAATTAAATAAAAAATCCCTAATTTTTTTTTTCTACTAGTGTCTTTCTATCTTTTTTGTCGGTAAACTCCATTTTTGTCGTAACTTTTGCGTCTGGTGTCCGTTTTTAGCTTAATTATGCTTTTCGGAAACGTCTCGACGAGCTCTACAAGACTCCTTGCTTTGCTGTGAGATAAGGTGATTTTTGGCCAAATTCCTTTGTTTTCGAGTGATTATTGCCCTCTTAAAGTTTTTCCGAAAAAATTTTGTTTGTTTTTGGTCGTTTACCTTCCTAGAGTCGTCTAGAGTCTTTCCCTCCCGTTGGTTTGTCGAATTGAAGCCCGTAGAATTTTATAAGAATTTTTTAATTTTTCGAAAAGGAGAAAAGAGTGGTAAAAGCCAAGAGTGTGTGAGATTAATAGAGAGACTGAAAAAAGCCATTTATACTGCGAGCGATACACGAGTGTACTGGAGGTGGTGAGATTAATAGGCGTGTGAAGCATGATGGCTTTACGAACAAGCATTCCTTCGACTACAAGCAGAAAAAGATTTCACTTGTTCATCTGACCCCTAAACAAGTCTATGAGGATCAAGTCCAATTGCTGAAGGAGTCGGGCCAAGAGGTGAAGCCACGAGAAAATAAGGAGAAAGGGGTGGTGCAACAGTCCTTTCTAGCTAGGGTTGGGGATCTGAAGTGGGCGGTTCAGGATGACAAAACAATGGTGTTGATGATTTACAAGGAGAACATGATCCGGTTCGGTACCGGGTCGGTTTTTGGTCTGATCCGGGTTGGTTCCGGTCAGTTCTATGTCTTGTGCCCCTATTATTGAGTCGGTTCCGGTATGTTTCACGAGTCTGACCCGGATCAAACCCGAAACAGACCCGGAATTAGACCCGGACTAAAATTACATAATATGAATTTTCAATTTTTTTATATCTGAAACTAATATCTTAATTACAAAATCTATTTTAAGTAATCATATCATTATCATGTAAACAATGATTGAATCAAATTTGGCAAAACCCACTTCCTCATGTAAAATTTTGTAGTTTTGGGTATTTTTTACATGTGTTATAAGAAGTGGGTATTTTTTATATGTGTTTTTTGAAAATGGGGATTTAAAAATATTTCCACTAACAAGAAAATATATCCCCATCTTTCATAAATTAGGGAAATATATCCTAGAGTTTTAAAGTTAAGAAATTATATCCCCAACTTTACTTCTGTTAGAGAATTATATCCTCATTTGTTGACTCATCCGTTAACTGTCACGTGGCCCTGATTTGGCGTTGACTCATTGACATATGACACCACATTAATGACACGTAGAAATTACATGTCATTTTTATTTTTAAATAATTTTTTTTTTTAGTCTTTTCAATAATATTTTTATTTAAATTATTATTAGTATATATATTTCTTATTTTCTTCATTAAAATATTATTTAAAAATAAAAATAATTAGTTGAAAAATAAATATGATATTAGAATCATATATGTTTATTTTTTAATAATATTTTGATAGAAAATAAATATTCACTTATTTTTTAAATATATATAATAATATTTTAATGAAAAAAAATAAATATTCCTTAATTTTACATGAAGAAAAATAAATAAATATAATTAAAGATAAAGATATAAAAATAGTAATACATTAATAATTAAATTAAAATAATAAAAATATTATTAAAATAAATATTCTCTTATATTTTAAATATATTTATAATATTTTAATGAAAAAATAAATATTCTTTAACTGTATATGAAGAAAAATAAATAAATATAATTAAAGATAAAGATATAAAAATAATAATACATTAATAATTAAATTAAAATAATAAAAATATTATAAAAATATGTCACGTAACACTTAACGGATGAGTCAGCGTAGTAGGATATAATTCCCTAACATAAGTAAAGTTGGGATATAATTTCTTAACTTTAAAACTCTAGGATATATTTCCCTAATTTGTGAAAGATGGAGATATATTTCCCTGTTAAGTGTATATTATTTATTATTTATTATAAAATGTATATAGATATAGATATAGATCACAATTTAGTCACCCACAGCCGGTCTACTTAATTCGGCAATTTTTTTATTAACTTTATTTTATATTTTTTTTATTAATGAATTTAGGACGTTACATAAGTATTTTGCTAGAATTATCTTGAAGCATTTTTTAGATTTTAAGTGAGTATGACTTGGTCACACTTCACTTTCAGTGTTGTTTTTCAAGTGGACTTTGAGGGTCGTCGAAACAAGACAAGATTTGTAAATATATATAATATAATTTAGACAATATTAATTTAATTAAAAACTATTGAAAAAACAAAAAATAATATAAATAAAATACATTAATAATTAATTTAAAATATATTAAAAAATTAAATTATTAAGAAATTAAAAAATAAATTAAAAAGGCCACATCAATACCACGTGATGCCATGTGGCGGTGTGCTAGGAAGTATCCTCCCTTGTGTTTGATGTTTTGGTCTCTCAAATCATTACCAGTGTAGAGAGACTATATATTAGCATAGTCCATTCAAACTTGTAATCTCCTATTAGGATGTATATCGAGTTGTAATGAAACTGATTAAGACAAACTGGATTCGGGATCTAATCCACCAGTTTGGAGCGCCACTTGTTGTGTTACTCGGTGAGCAATCACGATCAAACCAAAAATCAAAGTCGAAATCACAGAAACTTAGTACAAAGAAGAACACAGAAGATTCACGTGGTTCACTGATAAATCGACTACGTCCACGGTAGGTCAAGATGGATTTTATTACTGCTTGTGGAAGAGAATAATCACAGAACTCACAGAAATCTCGAGCAATTAGCTCTCTCTCTAGAAACTGACTCTCTAAAACTCTCTGAATGAAATGACAGAAACTCAAAAACTTTTTTTTCTTTCAACAGAAGTACAGAATATATATAGATTAAGCAGTTGAACACTCTCAACCACCTAACTAACTCCAAGCAACCGACGCCACGTGTCAATTCTGTTGTAACCGAAAAATCGTTCTTCAAACTCAATTTCAGCACAACTACGAACTAAGTTTCGCATGCTCCTAGAAACTCAATTTCGCCAAAAGTAAGTTTCGTCAATAGTAAGTTTCTTCAAGACTAAGTATGGTCAAAACTCAATATGGTCAAAAACTAAGCATGGCTAATACTCAGTATCATCCAAGTCAGTGTGGATTCGGATCCTCTGAGGGGAGGGGAAGCACAGCACCCTGCTGTGCCCCCTCAAAATAGCGACACGTGTCATTCATTATTTTTGCTTTTTTCTTTTATTTGTATTTACTTTTGTTTTTATCTTTTCATTACTTTTTAACATTTTGATAATTCTAGTTTTATGATAATAATAATTGTTAATTAGTGTTTCTTTTATAACAAAATTTTATTTTATGAATACAAAGAATATAATTATAAAATACCTCATATTCAAGTGTATAATATTTAAGTTTAAAAAAATATAATAATAAAACAACAATTGTGCTGCATAGGGGCGGCAATCTCTGACTTGATCCGACAACCCGACCTGAACCTAACACGAAATTAATGGGTTGGATTAACTCATTTAAATGATGGGTCAGTTTTGGGTCGAACCCGCGAACCCAATTAAATTTTGGGTTGGTGTTGGATTAGTTTCGGGTTGACCCACTTAACCCGAATAACCCGCAAAATTAATCAATTTTAAATTTTAATGGTATACTAGCTTTACACCCACGTGATGCGCGAATTAAATATATGTTGTTTTATTTTACAATATTAACCAAATCCAAGACTCGTCATTCTCTATCGGGCCAACACCGATGGCAAGTGGGAAGACCTGTTCATTACCATCTTTGGTAACAACTGAAGGGTTTTACGTGAACCGAATCACCAAAACCAAAATTAACCGGATCGATCTATGGATATTGCTCATAATTAATATTCGCAAACCCTAGCATGCTCCTATGAATTTAATACGAAGAATTGTGGATTTAGGGTTTATCGTAACTCCGTCGAGTCTGAACCGATCTTTTGCGTTTGAATTCCAAACTTCAATTCAACCACGCAATACGAATTTATCTGCGGAAGTAGAAATTAGAAATCTAATTTCAAATAAATTCGAAAATAACAAAGAACAAGAGAAAGAAATCTGTTCTCCAGATTAGATCTTCATATCTGTGTCCCGGTGCTGTTCAGATCTACTACTGGTGAGGACTCCGTAGATCTGTAATCTGAGTAGGACCAGAATCGAAATTCTCCTCCTCTCCCAGTGAAAAACGGCGCCCCTCTCTCTGCCCTAGGTATTTGACTGATTTGAATAATCACAAAAGGTGGCTAGGGTTTCCAGAGAGAGTGGTCTATTTATAGACCCAGGGTTTTATCCCTAATGGGCTACTGGGCTCAATTCAGCACACTTATTTGGGCCAGACCTGGGACCTAATGCAAATAATAAAGTGGGCCTATAAATTAATTAATTCTCATGTCCACAACCCAGGACACAAATAATTAATTAATATTAATTCTTTTTCACCAAAGAATTAATACTGGCCTACACCTTTATTACCACGTTATGAGAACGGGCTGCATTAATTGAGAATCCCCATATTTAAGGTTACCGGACATCCATTAATTAATCGGAGCCTCTGACAAGCTCTAACTACAATTAATTAATATCTTATAATTCCTGAGTAGTACCACTCAAACCTTATCACTTGTGCCTGAACTTAATCAGCCTGCAGGACTTTGGCACGATGAATGTTATTGAGCTCCTCAGGGAATGTCCCCATCCTATTACTCGGATATGGTTACCTAAGTTCAGTCTCAGGCGGTACTACACGAACTGCTGTTACCCAAGATGCGGATATACGAGCGCGCTGTATTGGCTCTCCACCATGGCAAGTCAAAGCAACAGTCAACCCGTGCAAACCCCTGAACCTTCGTTAGGGTTTGGACTCAATCAATATAACGAGATCTTTTATTCGCTGATGTATGGCAGCATAGCGGATTTTTATAAGCTCTTGCCTAGATATCTCGTGGTGCTTCGGTAGTACAATCCAGGCACGATGACAGATCTGGATATCGCACCTGATAGAACATTCCGACATTGCTTTGTTGCACTCGGTGTGTCCAGGTTATCTTTCAACAATAATTTGTTAAGACAAGTCATTGTCATTGATGCCACACACTTGAAGGGCAGAAGCAAAGGCATCTTATTGGTTGTTGTTACGAAAGATGGAAATGAAAATGTTTTTCCATTGGCGCTTGGTGTTGGGCCAATCGAAAATGATGAGACTTGGACCTTGTACTTGTGAATGTCATGAGTTTCAACTGGACCTGATGCCATGCTCACATGCAATGGATGCGATTCGGTATGATTTTCTACTATCATTTTCATTACTTGAATACTTCAACAAGTCATTGTTTTTATTTTTTCGCAGTTACAATGGGGTCAACTATTACGATTATGTTCATAGCTACTACAAAACGAGTAACTGGCGCGAGATTTATGGTGGTAATGTGAATTCTCTTCCTCCTGTGGATGAGTGGGATGTTTCAGATGAAGCTGCATCTCTCCTGGTGAAACCTCCTATTATTACACGTCAAGCTGGTCGTCCCAGAAATAGTCGACATCCCTCCGGAGCAG
>JAPKLW010000924.1:136201-155197 GCA_026898455.1 Plectranthus barbatus | reverse complement strand
AGCAAGTAGCTACTGGGGAAGGGAAACTTAGCCAAATTTCCCAACAAGATGTCATGCAATCAGCACCATTGATGAACTGCAATAGAGCTGGTGATTCCTGAGGCATCGGGCCCTGCCTACTTCGCCGATAATCTCTTTTCATTAAGTCCTACAAAACATTAAACACGAAAAATATCAATATAAACGATGTTCAAAACTAGATAATTAGAATTACGGAAATACTTACGAAGAATTGAGGTCGCAGAATCTGAATCCTTTGTTCAAGCTGATAGAAACTCCTCTGCAGTGACTGGACGTAGCAATCGATGACCTCCATAGATAATGGCTGGTCCATATTCTCTATAAAAGAGAAATAAGATTGTGGCCACGCTGTATTGTCGTTAAAGGATTTCCTGCAAATTCCTTCACCCATGCATCTTCATGCATCATAGTTGTCCTCTAACACATAACTGATTCCCATCGGCCGTCCATTATATCCCTGAAAATGAAAAGAACATTACACATCATATACTTAAATTAAAGAAATGTTAATATGTTACATCAAATACCTGCAGTTCAATATCGCGTGCAAGCAAATAGGTGATCTAGCTTGAAGAAGGTTGTTCCAAATCAGGTATGTGCTGGCGAGACTGGCGCTCTGTGCTGCGTCTCCTCTCAGCAGAACGACGACCGGCACTACGTCTCCTCTCATCAGCCCGACGATCTGTACCAATATGAAACTGCTCTGGGCCAACTAAATCAGTATCTCTACGAAGCTCTCGGTCTACTGATGTGCTAGGTCTAGCAGAAGAGCTAGGTCTCGCAGAGTGGTGGGAGCTAGGTCTAGCAGAGTGGTGGGAAGTACTGGGCCTCTGCTCGGGACTGTTCATCTGTATCCCTCGCCCAACTGACCTCTGTCTAGCATCAGTACGGTTACCACATCGCGCTGAGTTGAACAAATCTGTGACTACTCGGGTCACATGAGGAATAACTCTATCTGTCAATGCATTGTTCACTGCAACGTCAACCGCCCTATGCACCGCAGCATCAACTACCTCAGTAAATACATCCCGAAGCCTATCCATATAGGAACGAGATGACCGAAATCTCCTAGACTCACTAGACTCTCCACTAGATGAAGTCTTATCCCTCCTCGAACGAGTGCGTCTATGTGATGCTCTCGAGTCCTGCCCTTGAGACTGGGATTGTGCCCTATAACCTCCCTGATCACCACCCTCACCACCCTGATCACCCAGATCATAACCCTCATCACCACCCAGATCATAACCCTCATCACCACCTTCATCATGACCCTCATCACCACCCTCATCACCACCCTCATCACCACGCTCATCTCCCACATTATCTCCCTGACCCCTATGTCCTCCAGAACCCTATCCTATAGAAATGCTCTGTGATCGACGATCACCTCTCTGTCCAACAGGACGTACAGGATTTTCTAGTCGTCGGAAGTTAACACTTAGGGACTCCTCCAACTGAGAAGAAGTGTAGTAGAAAAGCTCTTGTTCATACGGAAATGGGATTAGGTTGGCGAAAACTTGAATCTACAATAAAACAAAACACAGTTACAAAAATTGTTAGTTTACAAATAAGTAATTTAGATGCATGCAATACCTGTTCACGAGCAAAGAAACCTTGCCAATCAAGCGTAGCTGGCCTTGTAAACTTCCACTTCATAAATCGAGGAATTAAAGTTGGATTCTCTAAAATGGCACAACTACCACCCAAGTCCGGAATGGCCTCATAGGCCCAAACCTACAAAATATTTGTTTGAATTATAACTCATCAACTTTACATATTTACTAAATACATAAAAAAAATTATACCTGCAGAATCCAAATAGGACCGCCCAAATGAAGAGTCCCTTTTGCTTCTACCCTCGTGTGAGCTTGCTCTAAATAGTATGATAAAGACTTATACGCATATGCTCCCCACGGAAATTGGTTCCAACTAGTCCAATTATCTACCAAAACGAAGACCCTACTCTCGATCTTACGTTTTTCAGAAAACCCTAACACAAAGCTCCACATGGCTAATATATTGGCCACTCTCAAATACAATTCATGATTATTCCGGTGAACTAAACCAGCCTTAAATTTGTTTAATAATTGCTTAGCTGTGATAGATTGACCACCACAGAACAACCTATACACCGACGAATCAGAAGGATCATGATCAGCACATGGATCAAAATGAGTGGGTCCAAATGTAAAACCGGTCACTAGTGCAAACTCACCCACCCCTAAAGAAATATTCTGCCCACCAATATGAAACCGTAAAGCTTTTGGGTCGTGGCTTGTAATTTGGTAACTTAACAGTTGCAGTAATGGCTGCGAGGCACTAGGTCCATTTTTTTCCACATTAACAAATTTCCAAATGGGCCATTCATAAAACTAGTCACCAAATTTTCACCCCCTATTGAATACAACGTGTCACTAATTGTCTCTATTGTCGTAACCTTAGTGCATAAATTAATCTTACAAGTTACATTACGTAAAGTGGGTCTAATAAATTCAACCTGCACAAATACATTACAAAATAATCAAAAATCAACCGAATGTTCAATTCCAAAACAACATAACCTCAATCTTAATTTCCAAAGCAACATATACAATTGTTCTAGCATAAATAGCAACAATCATACTCATGTTCACTTCCAAAGCAACATACAAATGGAGAGAGAAACAAATTTCATGCAAAAATTTTGAATTTAAGGGCAAAATTTAACATAAATATTACGAATAAACAATCAAAATAAAGCTAGAAATGGAGAAAAACCAACTTACCTCAGCCATTTCTTCAAAAAAATCGATGTCGACTTGGTGAATGGTGGAGGTTGCCGACGTGCCGACTAAGAATGGGGGAAGAATGGGGAAGATGGGGATAATACGTGAGTGAAAATGAAATGGATTGAATGTATCATTCTCCCAATAATACAAGTCAAAAACAACAATTTTAGTCAAACAAAAAAAAATCGGTCGGCACCGTCCGGACCGTCGGTCGGCACCGTGCCACCGTGACGGTGCCGACTTCCCTTTTTTTTTCCCGTCGGCACCGAGCACAATATATATTCTATCTATTTTTTTATTTTATATTTTTGGGTAGCGATGGGATAAGACAAAATTTTTGTGTCTTATTTGACTGGAAATATAATTCCAGATATTGGGCACATGGAGATGTTAGAATGTCTTGATCTTTCAAACAACCAACTCTCGGGTCAAATACCCACAAGCTTGGAAAATCTGAATTTCCTCAGTGTTCTTGATTTGTCCAACAACAATTTGTCTGGCAAGATTCCATCTAGCACTCAACTTCAAAGCTTCGGTATATCAAGTTATGACGGCAATAATGGGCTTTGCGGAAGACCTATGGCATTGTGTCCGCCCACAACTAGTGATGCAGACAATGATGAAGATGGTGGTTTATGGAGGCTGTCATTTATGCAAGGATTTATCATATCAATGGCCTTCGGTTGGATTGTTGGATTCTGGAGTGTTGTTGGTTCTTTGGTATTGAAGAAGTCGTGGATATATGCATATTTGAAGTTGTTGGATGATGTTGGGGATTGGTTTTATGTCAAGATTGCTATATTTTTATCCAAATGGAGACGAAACTGAAACATAGGTAACTATTGTTCACTTCATTACTTTTTCTTCCCTTTAGATTTCCTGGTTTAGAATTTTATACATATTATTCCCTCTGTCCCGTTGAAGTATTCTCATTTCTTATTTTTGTTTGTCCCATAAAATAGTCCAATTTTCCTAAAATGTTAAATTTTTTCACACTCACCAATAAAATATTAATTCCACTACACTCACAATCCTTAATCTCCGTGCCGAAAAGAAATGAAACTACACTAATGAGAAGTAGGGAGTACAATTTATTATAGAGCATTAAAAATATTTAGTTCTCCAAAGATTGAAACAGAATTGCTGTTTATGTAGTTTAGTAGACTAAGATTCTGAAAACAGAGTAGTAAATATAGAATCACTTCTCTTTTTTGCATGCATTTGCTAATTATATACTCCCTTCCTCCCTAAACAATTGTTCTGTTTCTAAATGGCACAGATACCAATGCGAGTAGAGATAGAGAAAATTAATATTTTATTAGTGAGTGTGTATTAATTTTCTATTTTAGGAAAGAGGACAATTGTTTGGGACAGACGAAAAATGAAAACAAGACAATTGTTTCGGGACAGAGGAGTATTTATTACAGAGGTACGCATAAGTTTCACGGATGAGTGATATGTAAAAACCTATAAAGAGACTTCTCATTTATTCTTATAATACAATTTCATACCCCTCTGTCCCATTAGTGTAGTCTCATTTTTTTTCGACATGAGAATTAAGGGTTGTGAGTGTAGTAGAATTAATATTTTATTGGTAAGTGTGAAAAAAATTTGTCATTTTAAAAAAATTGAACTATTTTATGAGACAAATAAAAATAAGAAATAAGACTACTTCTGCGGGACAGAGAAAGTAAAGAAAAGGAGAGTTGGCTTGCGGGGATGAGGATAAAGTGGAGTTTGAATCTTTTTTTTTTATATATAAAATAATTAATTAATAGAGTCCTCTTATAAACAATCTTGAATCCACTGCTGCATTCTCGGTTTCTCGCCATACTAAAGATAATTAGGGAATCCCTTACGTAGCATTTAATTTATTGGGAAGGTCTCAGGTTAGGCACGCCTAAATAGTTTAAACGGGTTTTATCCATTAATCAAGTCAAATTCATCTAATATATCCTGAATCATTTAGGTGTGCCTAACATAAATTTTTACCTTAATTTATATATATTCCTCGATAGTAGGATTATATTTGATTCCATTTTTTTTTTTTTTAAACTTTTAAATGCTTTAGCCTTTATATGTAATAATTGAGTATATATAATTTATTCTGATCAGTTTCATGCTTGTGAGTAGGGTGGATCAGATAAGGTTGTGGGTGGCAGCCTTTGCTTCAAATTAGCAGTTGAAGATTTTATATATCTAAATCATTGTTCAATGAAGTGATTTTTCCTACCTGTTGATATTTGCACATTTGGAGTGGAAAATGTTTGTTATATGGATTCATAGAAATATCATTTCTAATACTTAAAAATATCATTTATTACAACTGTCTTTGTTTTTCTTGTGGAGCATAGAGTTTGCCAAAAGTTATTTTATCTCTCTCAACCTTTTAAATTCTTTTTTAACATGTACAAAATAATTTAATTTAAATAAAATAAAAGCTTTATAAGTGTAACACCCCGTAAAATTTTGCCCTTGAACGACTCGATTTAGCTTCAACAAATCGATTAATTGTTATTCACGGCTAGAATCCAATAGTTGGAAAAAGGGGAATTTCAAGCTATTTCAAGAGCAACGACAAAGACATCGAAAACTATATTAAATGGAAAGGTCTCAGGTTAGGCACGCATAAACGGTTTACGCGGATTTTATCCATTAACCCGAGTCAAATTCATCTAATATACCATAATTGGGAATTAATAGATCTTATTTGGGATGGGTGAACTCATTTGTGTATGGATAAAACCCGTCTAAATTATTTAAGCGTGCCTAATACAAATTTTTGTCATATTAAATTACTTTGAAAGGCGAAACTATCAAGCACCAAATAAGAACCAAAGGATGATGGTTATGAGACGGGCCACGCTATTAAAAATAAATATGGCAGATATTAGAAAAATAAATAACTTAAAAAGTGACTAGTAAAATAAAAAAATATTATAATTATCAAGGGAAAATATTATGCAAAAGATGATATTTGATAATATAACTAAGTGTATATATTTACACACACACATATATATATATAATAAAAAATAAATATATCAAGATTACTTCTCTACTTGTAGAGAATAAAAAATTATGAATTTTGATATATTACTTATTTATTTTTATTTTATTATTTAAAAGATATATCAATTTGAATATTATTCTTGTGTAAAATTAATTGAATAATAAAATAAAGACAAATATCACCAAATGTATTAGTCTAGCATTAAAGAATTAATAAAAATAGTAGTAGGATCCGCAGAACTTTAGAGGTTAAAATGGTCTGATCAACTTTTGGTTTAGGAGAGAAAAATATTTTTTAATTTAGAAAAATTATTGATGTAGCATAGATCACAAATTTTGTGGTCATTATTATTTATGGTCTAATACATGGATAAGTAAATGTGTTTATGTTATATTTTTAATTGAGAAAGAAGTATTTATGTAAATTCTACAAGTTCTTCTTATTGTCGAATTAATTAATTAAATAATATCCGAAATGAAGAAAAGAAATCACAATTTATTTCTACACATAAATAAAAAGGAATTGTAGTTTTAATGCATCACCAAATATTTTCCCAAAATAAATAAAAAGGGTCATATCTAGTGGCCGTTGGATTGCGCGACAAATCTGGCTGCCACTTCGATTCCCGAAAATTAAAAAAAAAAGGAAAAGAAAAATAAATTACGGACCCCACTTCGTAGATTTCAAGCAATTGATTTACAAATCAAATCCGAATATATATATAGCGCTCTCACGCAAATCTTGACTAGAGCGGGCGAGAGAGAAATTAGGGTTTTACCAAAATGGCTGACGGCGATGTGAAGAAGGGGACTGTGAAATGGTTCAATGATCAGAAGGGTTTTGGCTTCATTACCCCCGACGATGGCAGCGAGGATCTCTTCGTCCATCAATCCGCTATTAAATCCGACGGATTCCGCAGCCTCGGCGACGGCGAGGTCGTGGAGTACGTCGTCGAGTACGGAAACGATGGCCGGGCCAAGGCGGCAAACGTGACCGGACCTGACGGTGCATCGGTGCAGGGGAGCACCCGCGGAGGAGGCGGCGGTGGCGGTGGATCTTATGGAGGTAGAAGCGGCGGCGGCGGTGGTGGCGGGTACAACGGTGGAAGTAGAGGTGGTAGCCGTGGCGGAGGCGGGTACGGAGGTGGTGGTTACGGAGGCGGAGGCTACGGAGGCGGCGGTGGATATGGAAGCGGCGGTGGTGGTGGTGGTAGCGGCTGCTTCAAGTGCGGTGAGAATGGGCACATGGCGAGGGACTGTCCGCAGGGCGGCGGAGGCGGTGGTGGTGGTCGATATGGTGGTGGTGGTGGTGGCGGCGGCGGCGGAGGCGGCTGCTACAACTGTGGTGAAGATGGGCATTTTGCTCGCGAGTGCCCTAATTCCAACCGTTGATCTGCTTGCTACCTTAGCTATTTCTGTTCCGAGTCTTCTGGTTTATGTTTATTTTTTGCTGATCTAGGGTTTCCGATACGGTGGATCGTATCATAAAAAACGAAAAAAAATGAAGTTTGGTCTGGTTTGAGCACGACTCTTTTGGTTTCCTGGTCCGCTCACCTGATTAATGTCTGGTTAGGGTTTGAAATGTTTTGAATGGATGTTGGGTTTTATCTCTATTTTTGTCCACAAATGTATACATGCATATGTACATGTTGGTTGGCCAAGCTATATCTATTGAATTGAGTGTGGTGGTTCTCTATTTTCGCTTCATGTTTGATATTTGACTTACTTGATTTTTGTTAGCGTAAAGCTTTGATTTTTTTTTCAACACTTGGTGTAATGTCTACTTGATCGAGAACAGAGTGCTGATGATTGTGATTGAATTGGATGCAATATTATGATAGCCCATTATCTAAATTCTTATTTGATTAGTGTTTGCATTGATTGGTAGTCTTCCACCATCCCTTTTCTTGAAGCCCATGATTGAGGGTTAGAGTGTTGCTCTGAGAGCTACAGCATTGATTCAATAATCTTTGTCTTGCAATTCTAGATTGATGTAATTTGCATGCTCTTGATTCATTTACCAGATTTTGATTTAGCTTAGCCTTGGAAATTAATGAAGGTGAGGTCAGAGTTAATGCAGGTGATGATACTCTTATTGTATTCCTTGTTAATTTGCCTTTATATTTTGTTCATACAAAAAACATTATATTCATGGCAAAAATTTGCGTTAGGCACGTCTAAATGGTTTAGGTGGATTTTATTTATATCCAAATGGATTCACTAGGGTTTATTAATGAATAAAACTCGTATAAATCGTTTAAGCGTGTCTAATCTGAGACCTTTCCTATATTTTGTTAGATTTTGTGGTGAATTCGGTTCTTGGTTTTGAATTTCAGATTTGATTCAATGCAGGAACAAATCTATGTCACTAAATTACATTTTCTCAAATCAGAGTAACAAAATTGTTTCATACTTGATTTCATTAATGCACTAGACTAACAACAGAGAAGAAGCTCAAGGGTGGTGATGATGCGGCGGCATCGGGGCAGTGGCGTTGGCCGTGTGCGGCGGCAGCTGTGGTGGGCATTGGTAGCACTTAGTGAAAACCCCAAATGTGTCAATCTGGTGAATGAAGTTGGTGACACTAGCCCACCCACCAAACCCAAACCCAACAATCAGAACCCACACCACAACAAATACATTGATCAAATATGCTCCCACCCATCTTCCAAACAACTTCGGAGGCTGCTCCACTGCATTCTGCGAAACACAAACAAAAAACCCATTATCAATAGAGTTCTCTTTCCTATCAAGAATTAGAGCAATCCTAGATATCTACCTCTCGAGCTGCAGCTGATCTATAGGTGAAGATGTGAGCAAGAGCCGGGATAATATAGACGGTGAAGCTAACAAGAAGTGACCCAACCGTGGAGTTAATAGGGCCGAAGAATGGGAAGATGATAGCCAAGAACCATATCGGCACCACCACCGGCAACCGCGCCGCCGCCCTCTTGCACAAGCTCCTGCACTCATGCATGCCTATGGCCTTCTCCCACACAAAATACAGCGGCGTGCATGCAAACCCGAACGTTATAAACTGCATGACAATAACAATGGGAGTTAAAAGAGAGTGATTCAATCAAATGGGTTAATAAGATTAGGTTTCAGTCATGCCTGGTGGATGAGCATCAAGATGACAGCCATGTCCCTGAATGGGGATTTGGGGAGGAGAGAGAAAGCGTTGGAGTGATTGAGAAGCAGATCTCCAAAAGCCCAATACACAGATGCTGCTGATGGGAGGGTCAGAGTCAACACATAGAGTGTTGCCCATAAATATATTGTCTTAAATCTCTGTGGCTTCCACATCGCGTGCATGATCTCTCTGTCCAACAGAAGTTCATCAACACCAAGATTTTGTCTTAACACAAACCATAAATTCGAAGCATTCAATTCCCAATAGCTCTTTCTGCTTCCTACCTAGCTATGCTGCTTTTTTTTTTTTTTTCCCCTTAACAGAAGAAAATTTAGGAAGGGCAAAGTGGGAAAGTGATAAAATTTGCAAGAAAAAGACATATCATTCAACTCAACAACAACTGTATTAGGAAGTAAAAGAGAGTGGTCATTACTCATTAGATCGCATGTCTACTGTCTAGACTATTCAGATCATGCCTATATTATTTGTCAGTGTTATGTCTCTTTTTTAATTGAATAAAGATTAAAGAATCTCCCCCTGCAAATTCACTGTTTTACCCCCTGCCCCACACACAGACATCGAAACCAGCTAATAAAAAAACTTTCAAATTAAAAAAAAACAAAAACTAATGTAATTTTATATGAAGATGTCTTACACAGTGACAGCATGTCCCCCAAATGTGTATAGAATGTTTGTGGCTCCTGTGAAATACAGCACCATCTTTGTTGGCCCAGAGTGCTTCACCCCCTCCACCTAGAATTAATATAATTTAATTTTCATTATTCATAATTAAAGAAATAGTATTGTAATTGTAGTAGAAGATGAAATTATTACCTGTCCATGAAGAAGGGAAGCAATGGTGAGATACCAAGCTGTGTAAGTGGTCATAACTAGGCCAAGAAACGACCAGATTCTGTAGTTGTGGAAGGATGGGATGAAAACAGTTGTTGCACAGCATGCTCCAAATATGTATGTCCAAGTTCTCTTGTCCAGATTGTCATTTATGTAATAAATATTGCTGCAAGAATCATGATCATGTCATACACTCACACTACACATACAAGATTTGAGATATGTTGTGGGTGGTTAGATAGATAAAGAGTTGCCTGGCACAGGCAATGAGCTGAATGACGGATCCAAAGAGGAGGAAAGTGGAGTTGAATGCCAAGCCCACGTTCCTCCAGTGCTTCCCGAGGAGCCCATCAAGAACTTCAAACCACTGTTGGATTTGTTAAACAATTAGCAAGAAAGAGTGGGAATTTGATGGGAGTGAAGAAAGAAAAGAAGTGAATGAACCTGGATAACATGGTTTCTGAAGTCGGCTTTTTCCCTCTCCTTTCTGGTTCGATACTCCACGTAGAGAATGGTGATGAGGTAGGCAGTCCAACTCCCCAGCAACCCATACAAGAGCTGGAATAGAACCCCTGACGTCATTCCCAGCTGCGAGAATGAGTAGGGCAACGTCAGCAGCACTTGAGCCACCTGCACCAAATCACCCCAACCCATATATATGTATCTATTCATGGCCAAATAGAATATATATATGTGTGTGTGTGTGTGTGTGAAGGAAGTGAAGAAACCTGGTTGGAAGCACAGCTGAACCAGGCATCGTAGGCGGAGCCGCCATGCCAGAAGAGCTTCGAAACTCTGGACTTGATGTCTGAAGGCTTGCCTGGTGTCTCCATTTCTACATAATTCCCAGCTACCGCAGTCTCCACCACCTTGTCGGAAGACTCCATTTCTCCCTCCGCTGTGTGTTTATACTGCGTGTTTCCTTCTTTTTTGTCTGTAAAGATATTACTGCTAATGCAAGTATGCAAAAAGGAACAAAATTGTATCTTTATATATATATTGGACACACTAAGGGGGTGGCATGGGGTGGGGTGGGGTGGGGGGAGGCGAGGGTGCAGTTTCGGTTACGGAGGTTTCCAAAAGGAATAATGGAGAAGAGCGACTTTGGGAAGGGAGAAACACGCTTTTGTGGACGTTCAAAGCGACCCATTAATTTTTTTTTTTTCCTTCGAAATTGATGTACACTGCTATTTAAATAAATGGGTATTCCAAATAACTTAAATTTATGATTAATTAATTAATTACAAAAAGATTTATATTAAGTTTGGAGGGTTGCTTACCCGGATACACCATGGGGTTTCAAAATCTTTTTTTCTTATGCATGTATATTTTTTTAAAATAATACATCTCCATCTAGTTGTATTAGTCTCGTTGAGAAATAAAACTAATCTAACAAAATACACGAAAATGAGAAATGAAATTAATCAATCGGAGGAAGTATAATTATAAGATCTCGATCTCTCAAAATTCGAGTCGAGCTCTCACGATACTACATCATATATCTGCCCCTGCTACATTTTCTTGTAATAAAGAACTTTATTAATTTTATTTTTTGATGGAAAAATATGACTAATATTTATTAGTAAATCATATATGAGTTTTTGTTTTTATATATCATGAATAAAAATGGACATTGAGAAGAAAAAAAGAGACAAAATAATAGAAAGAGAAGAAGTGAATGTGGGGAATCTTAAGAAAGTAGACCAAATGATTGCAGCCAAACAGGCGTGGTCGCTTTTCCAAGAGTCGCTAAGGGTAAAATAGAGATTTCATAAATATTTTGAAGGCTCATGCCTCGTATATCGATGCACAGCCAGAACCCAAAATTGTCTAATTTTCACATTATTCCCTATTACTCCTCCTTTTCAGTCAATTAATCTCAACTGGACATAATATTTATGAGTACAGTGAAATTAATAATTTATTAATAAATATGAAAAAATTATCATTTTTGGAAACACAACTAATAAATAGGACAAATAAAAAAGGTAAGTGTGACTAATAAAATATGACAAAAGAAGTATTTTTTCTATACGAAGAGCAATTATTTAACATGATCTTATCTCCAATATTATACTAGTATAATATTTCTACGATGCAGTAATGACTGGTTAAAGTAGCATATATTGGGCCCAAATTTGATTGGGCTAAATCAGTGCAGACTCATCACGGTTAACCAAGGCCCATAGGCGAAAAGCCTGACACACCGTACCACCGACCCAAAAACCAAATGACCCGTGAAGGATGATAACTCTCGTAAAGAGTTATTATTTATACTTTAATTTGGTTAAATGTGTCATGAATTTGGTTAAATAAGTAAGATAAGTAGTAGATTTTAGGTTAATTAATTGTTGTGTCTTGTCTTTGCTTATTATGTGGTGTTTAGCTTAATTTGTTAGGTTTTTGCAAAGAATTGTTTAAGTGTTGCCGCAAGTAATATTATGCTGAAGCTTAACAGCAGCATGACGAGGAGAAGCTGATTGCTGCAGCATGGGGACCGCATGGCTAGCTTTTTGAAAAAGCAATTCTGGGACCACATGCAGACAGGATCTCTCCACTTCTGTCTCAAAAGCTGGACAGGTGTCAACCGTGTGAGCCGCCAGATTGGAAAGCAAGATGGGGGGCCACATGTAGAGTGGAGATGGAACTGAAGCTGAAAAAGAGAAAGATATTTTGGAAAGAAAGTGAGAGGACACACACACGGACATGATTGGAAAGAGTGCGTGGGAGAGAAGCTAGAGGAGTTCGTGTGCGATCGAGGAAGAAAACTCAGTGAACAAGAATTTTGTCTGAGTTATTTTGGTTTTTGCAAGTTATTTTATGTTAGAAGATGGTTAGGAAGATGAACGTGATAGCCACTTTCTATTTTCTTGTTTCGAATATGAGCTAAAACCTTTATGCATGGGTTGTTGACTTGTTTACCTACTTGATTATATATTAGAGTGTGTTCTTGTTTCAAATATGATGTTTGATCATGGTTTTGGTTTGTTTGATTCTTTGAGCATGACAGTGGAAAGGAATTTCTCACTCAGGGAGACCGAAAGGATATCTAAGAATAGGAAATCATGATCAACCTTATTTCTTGTGCAGACATATGAAGAAATTTAGGCTTGTTGAGAAACCTCTGCTCTGTTTTATTGCATCTGAATGTTAAATCCTGCATAGACATATGAGGATTGATAGGAAAAAGCAGATCTAGTAGAGTGAAAGCCTGCTAGACACTGTTGATAGGTTACAAGACTCAGAGACGATGCATGAACCATGTTCTAGCATATAGGATAATGGATAAGCATAAGTTGACAACCCAAGTGTGTTTTCTATCATTGTTAAATCGTAATTCTGAAATTTACATGATCATTGTTTGGGAAGAAAAGTTGTTAATCATTTTAGCTTTAATCGGTCTCATCATTTACGCATATTTGCAATTTTAATTTAGAAAGTCATAACACAAATCTTATTCACAAGCAATGTTTTGTGCACGGCTTACTTTCACTTCCTTGGGTACGATATCTGGACTTTTGATCTATATTACTTGTTAAACTACGTGCACTTCCGTATTGAACTATAACACATTACAGCACACAACAAAGGACCACTCACAAGAACACGGGCCTCAGTCAAGGTCCCGGTACACGAACCACAGACAAGGTCAAGTTCTCGAGAGGCACGACCTAAAGCTAAGGACCTATAGTCCACGACCTACCCACCGTCCGGAAGAGGCACAACCTAGTTCTTCCAACAAGGAGCCTCAAAGCCAACAAAAACAACCTACCAGGAAGATCGGGGAGATAGGTACCAGGCTAAGCGCAAAACCCGAAAGACCGGTGGAAGCCTCAAACCAACTACTCCGTCAAAACCGAAACCACCGCCGAGTTCCTCGCGCCGCTAGTAGGGAGACATCCGATCGGATAAGGATCCTAACCCTAGCTGAACGACCCCCGAAAAGTGTGCAACTGTCCCCGTCTGCAACAACCTCCGACAAAGGCAGAACCACCCCCTAAATCTCCTAGGGTTGTAACGGCTCCTCTTAAGCTATAAAAGAGGAGTTGTTAGGTCATTTTTTGACACGATTTTTTCATATACTCGCATACATCTTGTACTTCAACGTTATTATCTCCATACTTAATAATATTCTCAATTTTTCGAATTGTTCTTCAATCATTTTACTATTATCGTCGCATAAGTTTCAAGGGTCCCTATTTCATCACAAATCGATCACAAATCGAACCTCAACAGCATAAATCACCTTATAATGAATTATATGTATATGTGCATGAGAAATATGGTGAAGAAATGTAATAAATGGGATAAAAAAAAACATTCCCTAAAAATTTGTCTTCCTTTGACTTTCTTCGATCATGAATTGTATAAACCACTTTGAATTTTAAGAAAACTTTTTTTTTTTTTAACTATTGCTTGATAGACCAATAATATTTGCCTCAATAATGAATGTATTATTGATCATGTATTTATAGAGTTTACAAGATATGAATAAAAGAATAAAAAATACAAGATATGAATAAGATATCCTAATCCTATTAAGAATTGGAAATATCTTTAGTATGCATATCTTTAATCATATCTAGTCTAATATCCCCCCTCAAGCGAGATTGTGGGAAGCCGACAACTCGAAGCTTGCCACGAAAGAATTCAAAGAGAGGACGAGGAAGTCCCTTTGTGAAAACATCCGCGATTTGCTGGGCAGAAGAGACAAAGTCTGTTCGAATCTTGTTTGCTTGGACAAGCTCGCGCACAAAATGATAGTCAATATCAATATGTTTAGCGCGCTTGTGTGCCACCGGGTTTTGGGAGAGAAAAATAGCACTGTTATTATCACAAAACAAAGCTGGTGAATTTGATGGCTTGAGATGAAGTTCATGAAGCAGATTAGTAAGCCAGATAACTTCTGATGCAGTATTAGCCATAGCCCTGTATTCCGATTCGCAGCTGGATCGAGAGACAGTGGGTTGTTTCTTCGCACTCCAAGAGACTAGATTACCTGCAAGAAAAATAGCATAACCGTATGTAGAGCGTCTAGTGTCCGGACAGCGAGCCCAGTCAGCATCTGAGTAGGCGACAAGACTGAAATTGGCGCTGCGGGTGAACTCCAGACCGTGGTTAAGAGTGCCCTTAACATAGCGAAGGATGCGCTTGACCGTCTGAAAGTGGTCGATGGTCGGAGAGTGAAGAAACTGGCTTGCCTGGTTAACTGCAAAGGAGATGTCTGGACGTGTAATAGTCAAGTACTGCAAAGCACCTACCAAGGAGCGATAAAGTGTCACATCGGAGAACAGTTCGCCCGCTGACTCGAGAGTCGTACCGGCGGCAAGCGGAGTGGCTATGGGCTTGGATTCCAAGAGGTCTGAGCGAAGAAGAATATCACGTGCATACTTTGCTTGCGATAGAAACAAGCCATCAGTCGTGTAATGAACTTCCAGACCAAGAAAATAGTTAAGACTGCCCAGGTCCTTAATAGAGAACTCACGATTCATGTCGGATATGAGTCGCATAATAGAAGAGGGATCATTACCAGTCACAATGATGTCGTCCACATACACGAGAAGATATAAAACCACAGTACCTTTGGAGAGAATAAACAAGGAGGTATCCGACTTGCTGCAGAGAAAACCAAGGCGAACCAGATAGTCACTGAGGCGCTGAAACCAGGCGCGGGGAGCTTGTTTTAGGCCGTAGAGAGCTTTTGATAACTTGCAGACATGATTCGGAAACTGAGCATCGGAGAAACCAGGGGGTTGCTCCATGTATACAGGCGAAGAAAGACAACCATTGAGAAAAGCATTCTTGACGTCAAGTTGATGGAGAGGCCAGCTGAAGTGAACAGCAAGAGAAAGGACGACCCGGATGGTGGTGGCTTTAACAACAGGACTGAATGTGTGGGAGAAATCAAGGCCAGGCAGTTGCGTGAATCCCTGAGCCACGAGCCTTGCTTTGTATCGATCAACCGAGCCGTCTGGGAGAAATTTGGTTCGAAACACCCACTTGGATCCAATGATGTTGGCGTCAGAAGGGCGGGGCACCAGAGTCCAAGTGCTGTTGTCGCGAAGAGCGGACATTTCTTCCTCCATCGCCGCCATCCAGTGAGAATGCTTAGCTGCAGATTTGAAACCACGAGGTTCTGTGCTAGACAAAAGAGCAACATGAAGAGCAGTGTTAGTAATATCGGCAACATATCGTGGTCTAAAGATACCGGCCTTGGCTCGAGTGACCATAGGATGAGTAGGTTGGGCGGGTGGGGTAGGTACGGGATTAGGGTTAGGATTAGGGTTTGGGTCGACGGCCGGAGTAGCTGGAGGGATATCTGAGGGGCAAATGGGACAGTGGGAGGTCGTGGGGTGATGGTTCGATGGAGATGGAGATGGAGGCAGCTGTTGGTTCGAAGGAGGGGGAGGTGAGGATGGATGGAGAATCACCGAGGATGGTTCGATGAATGATGAGATTTGGATGGAGTGGGAGGGCGACGGAAGTGAGGTAGAGACAAAGGGAAAGTGTTTCTCATCAAACCTAGCATGACGAGTGATGTAGATACGCGTCGTAGCAGGATCGAAGCACTTAAAACCCTTGTGAACAGATGAATAACCTAGAAAGATGCAAGGAAGACTGTGGGGGGAAAATTTGGTTGAGGCGTAATCCCTTAAACATGGATAAACGCGACAGCCAAACGGATGGAAGGAGGAGTAGGACGGGATTGAGCCATAGACTAGCTGAAATGGGGAGCAGCCGTCTAAGAGAGGAGTGGGAAGGCGGTTGATTGTATAAACCGCAGTACTAAAAGCATCTACCCAAAAGGATTGAGGTAAGTTGGCGTGAAAGAGGGCTGTGAGACCAGTCTCAGTAATGTGGCGATGTTTCCGTTCAGCCCGGCCGTTTTGGCTTAGAGTATAAGGACATGAAAATCTATGATGAATACCTTTGGAAAGAAAGAAATCACGGACATTATGGTTAGTGAATTCTGTTCCCCCATCAGATTGGAAAGTTTTGATTGAACAGGAGAACTGATTTTCAACAAAGGCAGTAAATATTTGTAAGTGTTTGAAGAAGTCAGATTTCCTAGCTAAAGGATAAAACCATGTAAAACGGGAGAAATCATCAATGAAAATGACATAATATCGGAAATTGGAAGTAGAAGTAATGGGAGCAGGACCCCAGAGATCACAGTGAATTAAATCAAGAAGATGCGAAGAACGCTTTTCATTAAGTTAAAACGGAAGTTTAGAACTTTTTGCAATTTGACAGGAATTACAAAGAGTACTGGACAAAGAGCGACTAGAAAGGGAAATGTGACCTAATTTGCTAAGAAATAGAAGAGACTCGGGCGGAAGATGACCTAGGCGAGCGTGCCAAACGTCCATGGATGCTTGCAAGGTCCTTGCAGTAGCAAGAAGGGCTGTGCAATCTCCATCCAGAACGTACAAGCCATCTCTACGGTGTCCGGTGGCAACAACATGATTTGTGTTCCGATTCTGGACAATGAAGGAAGAATGTAAGAAAGTGACGGTAAGAGGCAAATCATTGATCAATTTGCTGACTGATAAGAGATTTTTAGTAATAGAAGGAACAACAAGGACATCAGAGAGATGAATATGAGAGTTGAGAGATAGGGTACCAGTGTGTGTGATAGGAAGATGAGCACCATTACCTACAACCACCTTTTGATTACCAGAATAGGGTTTGGCATGATCAAGAGTTGCAGGATTAGATGTCATATGAGCAGAAGCGCCAGTGTCGATATACCAATCCGAGGTGTCAGAGGACGGAATCGAGCAGCCTGTGGCGAAGGCTTCAGCTAAGTTAGAAGACGGCTGCTGGGAGTATCTTTGAGGGCAGTGGGAGGCGTAGTGGCCTTTGGTTCGGCAGATCTGGCAGTGAGGTGGGCGTTTTTGATTCTTTTGGCCGTTTCCTTTCTTCTGATTCTTATAGTACTGAGGCTGGGAGTTAGAAGGAGGCGGCCCTAGAATGCCGCGGCTAGATGGTGCGGCCGGCTTGCTGTAGAAGGCGACAGAAGCCGGTGCTGGAGGATCAATGGAAGCCTGGAATAGAGCAAAGCTTTCAGCTTTCACGAGTAAGTCGCTGAAGGATGGAATAGTTGGAAGGGCCATCTGTGCGGCTGAGAAATTGACAAAGGAAGGGCCAAGACCTCGGAGGAACCAGTGAGCCTTGTCAGTGTCGTCGACAGGGCGACCAATAGCAGAGAGTTGATCGCAGATTGCTTTGAAAGCCCTGCCGTAATCCTTGACTGATCGATCACCTTTCTTCAGAAGTTGAAGTTCGTCTTTCAGTTGGATCTCACGGGTTTTGGATTTGTGACTGAAGGATGACTCGAGGGCTAGCCAGACAGAACGGGAAGAAGCACATCCTAGGGCTTCTGCCATAGCTTCTTCGGAGAGTGTGGATAGAAGGAGGCTGAGAAGGCGCTGATCTTGGAAATGCCATGCAGTGTAAGCCGGATTAACAGTTGAGACACCGGCAACGTTGGTAAGCGTCGTGGGTGGAGAAGGAGTAGAACCATCGACGTAACCAATCAGGTTCTGGCAAGTAAGCAGCGGAACGAGTTGACCCCTCCATAAGAGATAATTTGAGGAGGTGAGTTTGATGGTGATCATATGCACGAGAGTCGACAAGGGAAGAGGTTCGACAGTAGTATTAGGGTCGGCCATTTAGAGATTGCGGCTAGGGTAGGAAATTAGGGTTAGGGTTTGGAGGGCGGCACGGCTAGGGTTTTGAGAGGGTGGCACGGCTAGGGTTTTTTTTTTTTTTTTTTTTTGGAGTGCGGCTAGGGTTGCGCACGTAGTGGAGGGAGAGAGAGGAGCCACGCGAGCGAGAGGCTTCGCGTGGGGAAGTGGCGAGGCGGCGTGAGGCCGGAGAGAGGAGACGCGGCGGTGAGGGTCGCCGGCGAGCGAGAGGGATGGCGTGGGGAAGTAGCAAGGCGGCGTGAGGGAGAGGAAGAGCGCGAGAGAGGGAGGACGGTGGCGTGAGGCCGGAGAGGGAGAGGGGAGGAGATTTTCCGGTCAGCCGTGAGAGCTGCGCGGCGGCGGCGGGTAGGGGAGAGGGAGAGAGGCTGCGGCCGAGAGAGAGAGAGAGAGGTAGGTCAGGATCTGAGTTAGGCTGATACCATGATAGACCAATAATATTTGCCTCAATAATGAATGTATTATAGACCAATAATATTTGCCTCAATAATGAATGTATTAT
>JAPKLW010000924.1:83507-136191 GCA_026898455.1 Plectranthus barbatus | reverse complement strand
AATGTATTATAGACCAATAATATTTGCCTCAATAATGAATGTATTATTGATCATGTATTTATAGAGTTTACAAGATATGAATAAAAGAATAAAAAATACAAGATATGAATAAGATATCCTAATCCTATTAAGAATTGGAAATATCTTTAGTATGCATATCTTTAATCATATCTAGTCTAATATTGCTTCTTTCTTGAATTTAACCATGTTCAACACATTTTTATGCAAAACCATAAAACTTTGCCACCACAAATTAACATTTTTATGCAAAGTCCAGAAAAGAAAAATGAAATGTGAGATTTCGATGTTATACTTTTGATTGATGAAGATTATAACTAATAAAGTTTTAGTGGAAAAACCACTCAATTATGAGATCAATTCGCCACATATTATTCTTATTATTCATGTTTTCACATATTTATAGGATAAAAATATTCCAATATCTACCGTTTAATGTGCTCACAATCTGATGAGCATAGAAGATGTTTTGGTTTTAGGGATATGATTAAAGAGATTTTGTTAGGTCAAAAATCAAAATCTTCCTATACTTATCCGCTTAATTTTTTAGACAAAATTCGCAAGAACTTTCATATCTTGAAAAGGAAAAATTCACTTTTAATTTCAATCAATATAATAATTAAAGGGATAGATCATGACTCAAATATTTTTAAAAAAAATACATTCATTAAATATGTCTACATGATAATTGATTATTCAGATTAAAATTTGTGCATAATCTTTTCACTTATTTTTGTATATGCATATTAGGCTTAAATAATATATTTTTTAATTCAATAACTCGTATTTTTTAATCAAAAACTCATGTTTATTTTAGTTTTGAATTAAATGACGAATTTGTCTCGTCCAATCTTTGCCCAAGATAGTCTGGGCCTATCTCATTGATATTGATTTATTTAAATGGGCTGTATTTTTTATATTATTGGGCCATCAATTGTTTTATTTTCTTGAATATCCACTTTTTTCTTCACAAACCTATTTGAATTTCTAGATTAAATTTATGGTTGCTGAGGTTAAATTGAGCTAAATCTTGAAAAATACATTCATTAAATATACTTTATAGTAATGTTGATTGAAATGTTATTTTCTAAAATTGAATTACATAATTTTAATTGGGAGGTAGTGTCCCTTTCTATACTCAAAGTCTCGAACACATAACTTACTAGTCATAGACAAAGCGTTTTGACCAATTTACGGTAACACAATGTTTTATAGTAAAGTTGATTGAAATGCTTATGCTCGCGGGTTGTGGCCCCTCTATTTTTATGTTGTTTTTTTCTACAAAAATCTACTTTTCGAAAAACAATCACACATTCACATTCTACATACTGTTAAATCTGGTGAATTTGTCAAATTGGGCACAGTGAATAAGTGGAAATAAATTAAAAAATGAATTTATTATTTAATACTCCCTCTGTTTAATTTGAATTGACTCACTTATCAAATCGAGCAACCCAACTGAATTGACTCATTTTTAAAACTGACAATTTTTTCACACACAACAATAAAATATTAATTCTATTTACACAAATAATCATTAATTCTCCTACCAAAAAGAAGATGGTCAATTCACCGGAAAAGGAGAGAACATATAATTTCTAAAGAGAAGGGCTTGGAGGTTCCTTCAACAGTCGAAAGCTTATTTAAGCCATGCGAAACAAGCCCACAATGGGGATTTCAATTTAAAAAAAGAAATGAAATATCTTAATTACTTCACTACAAGATCAGAGATAAAATAAATGTTACTATAATTCTTGATTGGTTATAACAAAGTAAAATAAAACAAAAATTGTTATGAGATTTTATGTCATATTATGTGTATGAAAAACAGGCAGGTCCCAACCAATGGAAAGATATTAAAGGTTTTTTTTAGTGGAAACTAAAAAGATTTTTTTATTCGAGAATTCTTCCTCTGCAATTTAAGTAATTAATAGTAATAATTTCTCATTCCAGCTCCACTTTCACTACTTCTCCCATTTTCTGTAAAATCGCAGCGCTCATCTCTGAGCTCGCCCAACTGCAAGCTTCCACCACCACTACCACCACCGGGCCACCGCCGCGGCCAGCAGCAATGTCTTTCTCTTCCATCAATCAATCCACATTCTCGAAAAATATAGACATATAATAAAAATATATTCAGCACTAGTCTTCTTTTTCTTTCGTCAATTATTTTTCACATAACAACAAAGGTATCCCTCCAAATCCAATTATTTCCTTTGGCTGCTTCAGAAATCTCCCATTTTCTTCTTCTCTTCTTCTTCTTCTTCTTCCATATCTACTCACCTAATCTCCATTATAATAAGCAAAACAAGCAGACATTCTCATGGATCTTTCCTTTTATTCCTCTGCTTTCCTTCTTACCTGCCTTCTCTCTCTCCTCTTCTTCTCCACAGGTAAAACAAATCTTCAAAAACTCCATTTTTCTTGTTTAATTATCTGAATTTTCAACTGGGCAATGTATGATCTTTCAAATGGGTCTCTGTTTCTCTGTAAAAAATGCAGTCTTTGAAGCTTGAGCTGCTCATTTTTCGTTTCTTTTTTTTTTTAGCAGCGTTTGGAGCGACATTCACATTTGTAAACAAATGCGAGTACACCGTATGGCCTGGTGTACTCGCAAATGCCGGCAGCCCTAGACTCGACAGCACCGGATTTGAGCTCCCACAAGACTCTTCCCGCGCATTCACCGCCCCGGCCGGCTGGTCCGGCCGGTTCTGGGGTCGGACCGGATGCACATTCTCCAACCCCGGCACCAGCTCCTGCCAGACCGGCGACTGCGGCTCGGGCGAGGTCGAGTGCAACGGATCAGGGGCGGCGCCGCCCGCCACGCTGGCGGAGTTCACTCTCGGCACCGGTGGGTTGGACTTCTACGACGTCAGCCTCGTCGACGGCTACAACCTGCCGATGATCGTCGAAGCCACCGGCGGCTCGGGGGTTTGCGCTTCGACCGGCTGCGTGACCGATCTCAACCGCGCCTGCCCGTCGGAGCTCCGGGTCGGCGGCGGCGAAGCTTGCAAGAGCGCGTGTGAGGCTTTCGGGAGCCCCGAGTACTGCTGCAGCGGCGCGTTCAACTCACCCGCCGCCTGCCGCCCGTCGGTTTACGCGCAGATGTTCAAGTCGGCTTGCCCTAGATCGTATAGCTACGCTTACGATGACCCCACCAGCACCTTCACTTGCTCCGACGCCGACTATACGGTGACGTTTTGCCCCTCCATGCCAAGGTAGTAATAAAATTTTCATTTTTTTTCTCTCTTTTTTCCCCATTTTTTAATACTCTCTCTTATCTTGTAATAATTTTGCAGTCAGAAATCATCAAAAGAGCCACCGACGACGACGACGACAGCAAATGCAGGCGGGTCCCTATCAGGGGCAGATCCGAACGTGGGCGGGTCCAGCTTGGGATCCGGGATGGTAGTAACCGGGTCAGTATCGGATTCGGTTCCCGGGTCAGGGTCAGGGTCACAGGAGATGATGCCTGATGGATCTTGGTTAGCTGGTTTGGCCATGGGGGATTCAACCAGGGTTGTCTGCTCATCACCTCTGCATTTCATTGTTGCTGCAGTTTTCATTCTATCCATTTTTTCTTAGTTTTTTTTTAGGGTTTAGGCCTTTCTTGCTTTCTCTCTCTAGGACTTTTGGCTTTTGGTTTCATTTTGTGATAGCAGCTTCGGGAGATGCATTTTCTTGAATTGTGTATATGGTGTGTAGTGGTGGCTTCATTTTTCTAGTTAACTTCTTCCTAGAAAAAGTGTTGGTATTTTCATGGCTTTCTTTAAGAATAAAAATCCCAGAAACAGCATCCATAAATTCTGCAGATAAGACTGAGAATTTAAGGCAGAAAAGAAAGAAAGCAAGCAGTCTAGTGTGAATGTGTGAAAAATGGCTGCTAATGAGTAATGTCTGAGAAAAAAGGTTTCCTCTTTGCCGCAGTTTCAAGCATAGTTTGTGCGCTTTGTCTGCCATGGCAGGATACATACATATATATAATATATATGCAGTCCATATCATGATAGAAACCTTCTATCAACACTATCACTAAATACATGGCCTAAAAAGTGAAGTAAATCAAGAACCTGTGTTTGTTGATCAATGTTTCTTGCTGACATCCACCTCTGCGACCCAAATGGGAAGCTTCAACATGGCTAGGTTGTCGAACATCCCGGGTTTGGAGCTGAGAAGTGATCGACCCCATCTGTTACCGCGCCACCTGAGCAAGCTTGGAAGAACTCTTAAACTGGAGCAAATTCTAACATTTGATCTGGGATTGTATAGTTTCCTTCTCCTGGTTCAGGCTCGGTTGAGGGAGGCCGATTTCGGAATACTGCAGCATTATACAACCAGAAATTAGGCCATGTTTTGATCAGAAAACTATTTATTAAAAAAAAAAGACCAGCATCCACTCTTGGCTATGACAGTTGCCATGCACATGAAGGTGGTGTGGTCTGTGGCTGCGTTCGCCTTTATTGCAGCTGAAGCTGTTTGATCAACATGAGTTATAGATCTCAAAGGAATATATAGAAGCAGAAATAGCTTGCAACTTAACTGGAAAAGCATTAGATTGTGGCACTGGTGAGATTGTTGAAGACAGAGAGGCAGGGTTATTAGCAGCAACTCTGAAGTGAAAGGCGCCTTCTCTAACCGAAGGTGGGATTCTTGATTATACCACCATTGTAGAGAGGATCATACGGTGCTGATTTGCAGTGGTGTAGATGAACAAAAACACACACGAACATATACGACAGGTAAAAGGGTCAGCCAGATGATGATCAGACCATGTAACATTCAATATTTAGAAGTGACAGAATCTAGTTTACCTCAATAATAGCAGAACAGTCCTAGGAAGTCTCCTCATTTGGTTCTGCTAAGCATGTTAGCAGAGAAGGATGATGACAGTAGAGAAAACGCGATGCCTTAATAAGGCGATAAATTCAGTGGTCTCGTGATCAAGCTCGTGATCATCAAGGCAAAATCCTTCAAAACTGCTAAAAGCCTAACAGAAAGAACATTTCAACAGCTTCCTCAACCCTTAGTCCATGATTTTGGCATCAGTTTTGGAAATTAAAGGGAAATGCAACTTGCAAATCTGCTTCAACTGTCTGTTGCTGTTCTTGGACTCAATTTTGATTAAATTTAGGGTTAAAACAGTTATTCAATGCAGGGAAGCTTAGTATATTAGCAGTAAACAATGCAGATTGTATTCAATAGTTATTGATGCATAAACTTAGCCATGAGAGCCATTATAAAAAGAAGAGCAACCATTGGAAGTAAAAAAAGACTCATAATATTAGCTCAAAAAGCTTGGGAAAAACATACTTGCCCCAACATGTGCAGTTGAGAGAGAGAGAGCTAAAACTACAAGGCTCACTTCCATGTCACTGATCAGCAATGTCAAATCCCGAATCTCTCGTTTGAACATCGCTCGCCTCTGCACGAATGACATCAACACATCCACAGCTAGAAGTTGTGCTGCAAGTACAAGTGCTGCTGAGGAGAAGCTGGACCAATCTCCTCCACCAGACTCCTCAATGCATCACCAACCGTAGTCCCGTTTCCAGCGTTTCGCGTCTCGTTTTGTTTCGGATCAAGATCTGATTCCGAGACGGATGACTTCCTCCTCTGTGAGGAAGCCACACTAGGGAAAGTGATCCAAGATGGAGCTCTGAACTCGATTCTTTGATCCTCTGTATCCGCCCCATCCGTCTCCGAGGTGGACCGGTTCCCTGACCTCTGAGACGACTTCTTATGCATTCTACTGCTCCCCAACACCACCTCAGTCGGCAAGATCGGCTGCTCGCTGCAGGGGCTGCCCATCAACTGAGCCAGAGCGCGCTCCAAAGCCGTGGTAACTTTGTCCATGGACGGCCTCTCTTTCCCTCTCATCCTCACACATTTGCTAGCAATGTTGGCTATACGCTTCAGAGCTTCAAGATCAGATGGAGGCTTCAGCGATGGATCAAGAACGGCTTCCACGTCGCCGGCCTTGATCAAAGGGACAGCCCATTCAACCACATTCCCTTCCTCATACTGCATATCAATGGCTTTTCTACCACTCAGAATCTCCAAAAGCAAAACACCAAAGCTGTAAACATCAGATTTTGTTGTGAGATAATGCAGCCTGTAGTACTCAGGGTCAAGATATCCTAGGGTCCCTGCAGGGAGCTCAGCCAGAGGCGAGCTGCTATTGGCTGGCCCGAGTAGAGACAAGCCGAAGTCAGCAACGCGAGCATTGTGCTCTTCGTCTATGAGGATGTTCGAAGACTTGATATCGCGGTGAATCACAGGAGGGCAAGCATAGCCATGGAGATACTCAATCCCTCTAGCTGCTTGTACAGCTATGGTCACCCTCCTCACCCAATCCAGCTGCTCCCTCATCTCCTTGCTCTTGCTGTGGAGGTGCTGATGCAGAGAGCCATTAGCCATGAACTCATACACCAGAAGCCTCTCTCCACCTTCCTCACAATAGCCCAGCAGATTGAGGAGATGAGCATGGTTCAACCGAGATAGCAAGTCTAACTCGGTGTGGAACTCCTTCGAGTTCTTCTTCATATCAGGAGAGACAATCGCTCTCTTCACTGCAACAATGGTGCCATCCTTCAACACCCCTTTGAATACACATGAGAAACTCCCCCTCCCCACGAGTGACTCGTCCTTGAACCCATCCGTGGCTCGCTCGAGCTCATCGTAGGTGAACTTCTGAGCCCTCCTGATCTTTAACTCATCCAAATCAGGCTGGACCTTCCCACTCTCTCTCCGAAACGAACTGTTTCCACTGCCTTTTCTTGAGGCAGCAGAGCAGCTACAGTTCCTCAACTTGTATCTAACATACAAAACAGAAGTTAAAGCCACAGCACTCACCAAGAACACAGCAAAGCAAACCTCGGCGACGGTGATCGGCAACTGCATTGACCAGAACTTCTCACTCCTAACTCCAGCAGTAGCAGCAACCATGGAGCAATTCTTGAAGCACTCACCAGAGCTGCAACTCGAACAGTTGTACCCACATTGCCTATCTGTCACCCCACCACACTCAATCACCTCATACATCTCACTAGGGCAACCACTGCTGCAGGGGACACAAATGTGGGAGCCGGGAGATTTGCAAGGGGTGCTGCCATTGCTCAACTCGTGGAAACCATGTGAACAAGGTGTAGCCTTGCAAACTCCGGGTGAGACAGCCAATGGCAGAGCGGAAGGGAAGTTTGCACCCCAACAAACTGGCAAGAGAGAGGTTTCAGCTATAATCCCACAAGTGAAGTAATCCCCTGCAGCAATTTCATACAGCTTTACGCCTAACGGCGGCGGCGTGCTCCTCTCCACCGTGTAACCCCAGCAAACTACACCTCTGTCGTAACTCCTAATCCCACAAGCGTGAAACTTTCCTCCAACCACAGACAGCATAGGTTCTTCAGGAGCCAAATCGACGTTGAGCTGCCCAGAATATATAACAGAACTAGCTGAAAGCTCTTCTTCAAGATCCAAACTGGTGCCCCAACACACAACTCTCGAGTGGACGCCTTCCAAAATCCCACAAACATGAAACCCACCAGCTGCAATCGCTTTAAAGCTCAGCTCTCTCGGAACCAATCCTATCACATTGCTGCTGGTCTGATCGCCCCAGCAGAAAACGCTCCGGTTCTGAGCAAACAACCCGCAATTAAACTCGGAGCCAGCAGAAATGGACTGGATCTGCCCCTCGAAATCGTGGTTCTTCGTCATGTTGTAGCCCCAGCAATCGACAAAAGAAGTATTTCTCATCTTTCCCATCAAGGGCTTCCCCAATCCACACAAATGGTGGTCGCCCGCACTGATTTCTAAATACTCCGAGTTTCTCGAACTCTGCAGAGAAACGCCCATTGGAATGAAAGCTGAGTTTCCCCAACAAAAGGGCTGATACGAATCCATCAACAGCCCACAAACGAAGCCGTTTCCAGCAGTTAGACCGAGGAAACGGAGATGACGAGGCGTTGCATGAACTATAGCAGGATTTGAGCCGTAGCAAGTCGCCAAATGCGACCCGTCCGACTTCAAACCGCAGAAGACGGGCCCGTTCTCGCCGTAGGATATCGCGATCGACGACATTGACCCCAGGCTCGAAACTTTGCAGCATAAACAAGAAATTAATATCAGAAATACTGCATTTCGATCAACAAAAAACATGGGGCTTTCCCACGAAAACAGACGCTTCATTTCCTCAACAGTAGCTCCCCCACACTATCCCCCTTCTCCTTCAGTATCAAATTCAGCGCTTAGATTCTTGCCCAAGAGTGGCGGAGGTGGCTGGTGGTGCTTCGCTATGTGTTTGTGCGTGAAAGAGAGCGAGAAGAGGGAACTGAGCTGGTGGGAGCATTTAATATACATCCGACGGCTGATATTAGTCGGATTTCTGATCGAACGGTCAGTATTAATCGTGATAAAATAAAGCGGATGCAGGTGCCGCTAGATGTCACGCTCACATTCAATGCTCCCTTTCATCCCAACTAAAATCGTTATTTACGACTCTAATTATTTAATTTTTGTGTAAATTATAAAAAAAATATTTCATTATCATTTACCTAAATAAGTAAATTTAATTATGTGTTACATTTGAATATTGAGTGGCCCACCTTGCTTAAATTTAATTTTGAATTACTGTTTATTTTGATGCCTTCTTTTATTTATTTACCTTATACTAACATTAAAGTTTGAAATTGTACAGCAAATAATTATGGACTATCCCTCGCATTAATTGCAGCAGCTCATTAGATTAGTTGATTAATTATTCTATTAGAGGTGAATATAAACAATAGTGTAAACTAAATCAAGATTTATAATATCAATTTTGTGATGATAATTTGTTTCTTTTGCAAGCTTGCATGCATGAAATTATTAAGAGAAATCATTTGTTTCTTCTTTTTTTTTTGCCCTTTCTGGCTTAGCTTAGACTTTACTCTCTCTCTCTCTCTCTCTCTTGGTTTATATTTCTTGAAAAGATTGAAAAAAAAAAAAGAAATTTGTCAGTTAATGATGAAAGAATAAGCATAATAATGATTTAAGTAGAATTTTCAGTTTTTCACATGCAAAACCCTAATCCTACTTTGTTAGTTAATTGTAGAGTTAATGCAACAAACTGTCACATTCTACCAACAATTAGCTTCTTAATATGCCATAATTCATAATCATGCTCTAGAGCCCACCTTCCCAACTATTATATACTATATATTTTAAATTTTATTTTCATTTTTATTGCACATTACTTTTTATAGTGTTTTTTAAATGTTGACATTTTAACACATGCTATAAGTTTAAATAGTAAAACAATCCATTGAGTTTAAATAAAAAAATGTAAATTTAATTTTATTTGACATAAAATAAATTTTAACATTGAATCGCTAATATATAAAATTAATCTTTCTTGTCCATTGCACGTAAAAATTAAATAAAAGCAGTAATTAATTATTCGATTTGATGCAGTTGTGGGGTCGATATTAAACAACCCAACTATTGGTCCAAATGAACGGCCCAACTAAAAACTCATAAGTGTGTAAATGAACCAAACTGTTCGTGAGCTATTCGGATGTCGATTCGATAAAAGCTCGTTCGAGTTTGTTTAGTAAAGCTCGTTTATTAAATGAACCAAACTTGAGCATCATAGTATTCGACTCGTGAGCTCGTGAGCAGGCTCGTTAGCTAAAATTAGTAAGAAATATAAAATAATTACTTTTATAAAAATGGAGTAATATTTTTCATGATTTAAGAGTAACAATAATGATAAATCTATCTAATAATGATAAATCTTTAGAATTTGAGCATGAATATGATATATTTTTTTTTGAATAAATAACATTTTCTTCAAAATAATAATGAAAATCTTAAATATATTCCAAATTTATAAAGTTTGTTTAGGCTCGATAACGTTCGTGAACATCAAAGTATTCGAATAAAAAGTTCGAAGCTCGACTCGAAACTAAACGAGTCAAACTTGAGCACGACACTACTCAACTCGACTAGGTTCGATTACACCCCTAAGTGTGACCCATGTTATTGTGCAAATGAAAGAAGTGGGCTAGCCCAAGGAAAACAGTTCGAATACTGATTGATCAAGGGAGACCGAATAAAGTACTTCGATGGAGAGGAAGCTCGCTCAAAAGGAGTCTGATTCAGTCAAAAATTAGTTCAACGAGTAAAGCCGATGTAACGGAGTAATCAGGCGAATTGCTTAACGGTTGGGATGAGCTATTTAATGACAATGGGTTATGATCGCGAGCTCTCCGGGAAAATGGCTAAAACCGCATGCGGAAGACCCGGAGCTCATTAATTGTCACCTAGCGGAAATCTAGGAAACGCTTGAAGTTTGAATATGTCTATAAATATCTTTTGTAAGTTATTCGAATTGATTTCGTAACATTCACCGCCTAATCTTGTACTTGGATTGAATACGGTTTGAATCAATCTTTAATAAACTTGTTTATCTAATTATTTTCTGCGATTTATCTCATTGATTTTATATAAGTTCCTGTACCTATATGCCCTAAAGAAAAAACTCTCAACAAGTCATGCAAGTGACAGCAGTCTCCATTATAGAATTTTTAAGAAACTTCTACTTTTAGAAAAAAAAAAAAATCGGCTGAAACTTAATGAAATTAAAGAAATTGGGACTATAATTTTAATTTCATGAATAAATTTAAATACAGGTATAAAATATGTTTTTATAGAGATCTGGGTGAGGGCTCGGGGTTTTGGGGCGACTTTTGCGGTTATGTTGTGATTAAATTAAGGGTTAATTAAGTCAGAAAATAATGCTAATTTCAAGGATAATCACCATCTAATCTTAAATCTTAAATAAATAATAATATAAAAAAAAATGAACTGTCTCTCATGTGAGACCAATGACTATGAATAATTTATAATTTATTTGATCCAATTGGGAAACTTCGGCCATATCTAATCTTTATATTATCGAGATTATTACCTTAAAAATATTAAATCCAGAATCCATGCAAACTGTTGGATTATATGAAGGGTTAGAATCGAATCGAGTAGGATCGTGTTTAAGTTGGATTTAGTTTTTAGTTGAATATTTTAAAATTCATGAATTTAAATTGAACTTTAGTTAAGTTTAATTTTTTTAAAATTTATAATATATTTAGAATATTATTATTTTAAAATTACGGAACCAGGTAAATCTTGTGTTTTTCGTTTTCAATACATATGTCAACCTATTCCTCATATTCTCAGAGGTCGAGTCGTTTTCTTGAAGATTCGAGTGAAATTCCACTAGTGGATCTACATGGAGGCTAGGAATGGTTCCAGTCCCCTAGTCCGAATTTTTTTTTCATTTTTATAGTATCATAATTCAATTTTTTGTGATACAGTCCTCTAGAAGAAAAAAATTGAAAATAAGGAAAATTATAATATTAAAATATTAAAATTAAAGGTGAAAAGCGAAAAAAATTCAAAAATTTTCTAAATCCTCTCCTGTGAAATCCCACTTTCTGATGAGTCAAAATCGAATCTTTTCGAGGTCATGCATGCGAATGTCTCGTTTTCGAGGTACCCAATTTCGTGGAACTCCTCAAAATCGAATCTTTCGAGTGTTGCTACCGAGAATTCTTCGGTTTCTGGTAGTTCCCTGTTCTTAATTTCCCCAAATTCGGCTCTTTAGATGATTTAATTGATTACTCATCTAATTTAGGCAAGTTTTCTTCGTTGACTGTTAGTGAGTCGAGCGTGTGGATAAGCTTGATAATATATGGACTCTTGTAATAACTTTGATTCTGAGTGTGCCGTTTGTTTTCTTCATCCTCATTTTTGTGTTCTTGATAATTGGGGTGATTGTGTGGATATTTGTAGTGAGCTTGGCATAGGATTGAGCTGACTGTGAAAGTTATTGGTGTGGCTTCTACTGCACTTTTCGAAAAACTTAGGATTGTTTGGAGTTCTTCCAGCTCTTACTTTGGGTTTAGTTTTGCTATTACATATTATTGAGATAGAAAGATATTAGAGGTCCCTTCTCTCTCGGGGTGTAGTGGTTAAAACACCTTGTCTGTGGGGGACATGTGGTTGAGAGTTTTTGTTATAAATGTTGTTTGGAAGGGGGCCTTAAGGGCTACTTTTCAAGAACTAGGTCCAACTGATCTCTCGAGCATCTTTGCAATTAATCTTTGGGAAGACTGTTACGAATTGGACGACTAAAATGATCAAACACAAACAAGAACACACCGATATATGTGGTTCGGCAATTGCCTACATCCACGGAGGATTACACTATGATTTTATTGCTTGACAAAATTGGCTACACGATTACATACAGAAAACAGAAGATCTCTACAACTCTCTCTCTCAGCTGAATGAAGAAGATGAATTCTGAAAACTGTATCCGCTGCTAACTGTAACAGACTTCACCAACAGATATATTCTATCTCCCAACTAACTCCCCAGATCTCAACACGTGTCACCAATCTATCTGTTTACTTATAAAAACGTAACCTCCAGAAATACAACTTCAACTTCTCACCACTCAGACACAAACTAACTTCACAACACTTCAACAAATCAGAATTCCAACATGCACAAACTTTAACATGCATGAAACTCTAACATGCATGAAGTCACACCACTTCAAAGACATTGCCAGTGGTATTACCATGTGTTAAGGTATAATTATAGCAATAAAAACAAGTTTTTTTCTGGTTGTATGGGGATGTATTTTATCTGATGCAAGCAAGTTGGATTGATTAGTAATGAATAACTTTTCTTTTTTTTTTTTGCGTTTATCCTTGTCTATTCGGGTAGATAACATAGTTTTATGAAGTCTTAGACAACCTAGAAAGCACTTGTTCATATCAATCAATGGGTATTGATTACTTGCTTAGACTTAGAATCATACTCTTTGAAATAGACAATCACAAATTCACAATTCTGGGGCAGTATGTTATTTTGAGTGATTGCCATGTATGAAACTGAGATAAGAACCTAACATAAATGACCCCCCAAGTGAATCTTCTCTTTTAGGACTTTCAACCAATCCATTTCACACCCTTTAGAGCTACTTCTGCTAAGACTCGAGCTGTTGCTTGAAAACACTACCATATCAAAATTATCTTGGCAAATAGGAGTTTTTCTTGTTTGGTTTCATGTCTTATGCATTGTAGAAATACTTTCATTATAGAAAGTTACTTCATTCTGTGAGTCATATCGATTAAGTTGCTCGATCACCATATTAGAAATTGCATTTTTATCAATCCTTATTTGCTGCAAATGATTACAAATTCTTGTCTCTTTAGTATCTTTGCTATTGCTTAAGAATCTGAGTTTTTGAGAAATGCATTTGGCCCCTCCTTTGGCACAATATGTCCCTCTTGTTTGCTTCTTCGAATTGTTCGGAGTTGTTCGTTCTATTGTCGATGATGCAAGACCAGAAGATGCATCTGGGATTGTCAACCTCATTCTGCAATGTTGTGCCAATGCCCTGCTGCAAATTTACCATAAACTTTGCTGCCATTACAGGTTAAGCATATTGCACTGCTCCAAGAATGACTTATGAGCTTCTCATACGTAACTGTTTCCACTCGAATACTCTCTGGAATCATCCTCGCCTTATCAGCAATTTATGCCATCTTGGTAAGTTCTATCCCCTTGTCACACCGAGTCATTGAATGAAGATACAAGTCACTTTGATCAAAGCCCGTTTTTCAATTTGACATGATAAAAATTGCATCTTTTCCCACTTTTCACTCGAGGAATGGAGTGTTAAGTCATTCGGGAACCATTTTTCACGCATCCGCATCAGTTCTTGAGCTCATATTGTGTGACTTTCTTGTAACCATTCATTTTTCTGGGCAGCCATAAACTGTTGGAAACAATCTTGACATATTCGGTGTAGTTCTCTTTATAATTTTGTATTATTTTCTTGCGAGTGTGTTTGTTGTCTGTGACGATAAACTGTACTTCTTTTATCTGCAAATTGTTGCTGAAACTTAGGTCTTTGTATAAGATCTTTAGGGGTGACAATTATTGGCACGATCGGAAAGGATAGTCAAACCCGAAGATGAAATGAGAAAAAAAATAGCTTCTATGTAGTTTGGAACTGAAAGATTCTTTGCATACTCACTGTTATTCAGGTTTGCATTCTTCTGAAAGTTGCTGTTCATCTTGGAGACGATGCTGCATTGGCGGATCTACACTAGTGCTTGGGGGGCTCCAGCCCCCCCTAGCCGGAATATTTTTTCGTCCGGAATTTTTTGGATTAGCCCCTCGTAAAGAAGAAAAAATGGATGAAAATAAGAAAAAGAATATGATACGAAGGGTTGAAGTCTAGTGGATGCAAAAGAAAAAAAAAATTTAGCCCCCCTCATGGGGATTTTCTGGATCAGCCACTGATGATGCATACTTTGTTACCTTCCGATCAGCAGAAGTCATCGGCCCGGCTTCGTTCACCGGACTCCGCTCGTCGTGTAGCTGTAAGGTCCCTCTGTTGTACAATCTGTAACTTAATTTCTGCTTGGAAGTATGATTGACAGACGACATGTTGTGCATATCCGTTTTTGTAACGTGCTTTTGTGTAATAATAGAGAAAAGGAATTAGCCCTGCATCTTTTGGTCAATAGATGCTCGTGTTTCAATACATTGGGGTGGAAATAGACCGAACTACTCCTTTAAAACTTTTTCGACGGTATGCATAGGTTAAGGTCGAACCATTTCCAATGGGAAATGAATTGTTACATTCATATTAGGGTGAGTTCTTGAAGTAAATGATGGGGCTTATTATTATTTTTTTAATTAAAATACATTTATTTAAACTCGCATAGTCAGATGCCATTGGAAAACTCGAAACAATGACATTTTGGTCCAGGGAAAGTTCGAATTTGTGACATCTTGATCTATTAAGGTGCTTTTACTATTACACTCCGAGCAGGTGACAAATGGAAATTTTTATTTTTTTTTTGAATAGAAATATATTTATTTGAACTCACACACTCATAGCTTCTTAGTCCAAGTAAGGTGCTT
Source organism: Plectranthus barbatus (assembly GCA_026898455.1). NCBI lineage: Eukaryota > Viridiplantae > Streptophyta > Magnoliopsida > Lamiales > Lamiaceae > Plectranthus > Plectranthus barbatus. The sequence goes on along the minus strand of JAPKLW010000924.1, from coordinate 121,191 downwards.
TCACTACTACACCTCGAACGAATTGACAAAATTTGTTTTTCATTATTGTTGATGTCGTGATGTATGTGAAATAAGTGGACTTGATACATAGGGACAACAACACATGTAACCTCTATTTAACTAAAAATAGAATTGATTAATTTAGAACTCGGATATTCTGATGTTCTTAATGTATTTCGGATTCATGATTTCTTAATCATAAGTAAAGTGTTATTATGACTGCGCTCGAATAGGGGACAACGCACGTAAGTTGTCTCTTCATCATGCACCTACCCCTTGGATTGATGGACATTGTTAGACTTTAGTGTTTGTTAACTCTAAATCTTTCTTGATTCTCTCTCCTATTTCTCAATACAATAAGACCTACTTGCATATCTCCATATACACTATAAATAAAATATGAGATTGAAATACGGTATGCAGTGGAATTACCTACATTCTTTTTGAAAACTCAAGATTGGGATTTGCAATGCCAATGTGGGATGCATACTTATTTTAGGAGGGTAAAGAATATATATATATATATATATATATATATATTTGCCCTTTAGCTTATACGCTAAGATAATGTTGTGAGAGAGGATTAAGGTGTTTGATCCCTAGATGGGACCATTGTATAAGTCCATAACACCTTTATATACTAAATTAACAAGAAAAGGTTCTAAACTCGGGGTATGAGTGGTTAGATTATCTTATTTCGATTCATGTTAGAAATATTCGGGGTGATATTTAAATGAGTGAGTTTTATGTAAAATGTTATTTTGTAAAATATTTATGAAACTTTTATATATACAATTGATATTTTTCTTAATGATATATTTTGTACATGTTTTACTGTCTCGTAAAAAATATTGTCTTCCACAAGTTATTGTCATATTTAAAGTATTTGTATTGACGAGAAGAGGGATTGGGACTATCAACACTTGTTACAAACACAAAATTACATGTAAATTTGTGGTGTGTTAATGAGAATTCTCCATTAATCACATTCCACTCTTAATACATATTTTTCAGGTTTTTGAAAGATACTTCAAGGTTGAAAGCTTCATATCTTAAGCTTTAATAATATATTTTTAATTGTGGTAGTTAATTTATTTTGCATCCTGAAAAACATCCAAATTATAAAAAAACCAATCAAGATGTTGATTGGTTTTGCTTCCTTTTAAATGCGATTTTTTCACAATTTTATTTTGTAAATAAGATTTTTTTTATAGTGGAAAAATCATTTAATTAAATTGAGTAAATGAATCACATTAGAAGTAAAGTAGACCATTTGAATATATAATAATAAAATGCATCATTTATAAAAATCATCTCATAAACTAAGAATTATGAGACAATCTTCTTTTGTGCCGGTGTTTAATAATTTAAAAAGAATTGTATTGTATATGGATGTTTTTATTTAAAAGGAAATAAAGAGAAATATATAATATGGTTTGAATCGTAAAAAGAGGGCAACATTAATGGCAAATTCATTGTGCAAATCTTATATAAACTTCACTAGCTAGTCACACTTCAACTATCTCATTCAAAATCTTTGCCATACCTCTCTCATTAACTTTGTCACAACTCTTTCATGGCGATGGCTTTCAAGATGGTACTCTCTCTCTCTCTCTCTCTCTCTCTCTCTCTCTCTCTCTCTCTCCTATTATAACAATGTTTGTGTGTGAAGGCAATCACGGGCATGTGGGTGACAGAAGAATGCAAGAACTCGTTCATGGAGATGAAATGGAAGAAGGTCCACAGATACATAGTCTTCAAGATCGACGAGGGTTCAAAGCTTCTTACCGTCGACAAGCTCGGCGGCCCCGCCGAACGCTACGAGGATATGACGGCGGCGCTGCCGGAGGACGACTGCCGCTACGCCGTCTTCGACTTCGATTTCGTCACCGTCGACAATTGCCACAAGAGCAAGATCTTCTTCATTGCATGGTCCGTCCATTTCTATATCTATTGTTAAAAGGCCAAAACATCAATTTTAGTCCAAAATTATCCATTTTTTTTAAAATTTTAATACCAACTATTTCATTTCACGATTTTATGTCCAAACTATCTAAAACTATTCAAATTTAGAACGAAAAAATTTTCCCGCATCAGAAAACGAACAGGGCATGTTGGAAATCCATGTCATTATTAAAAAAAATAACATATTGTAAATCAAATGATGTGGATTTCCCGCATGCTCCGTCAGCTTTTTGATGCTGAAAATTTTATTTGTCCTGGATTTGAATTGTTTTTGATAGTTTTGATATAAAATTGTGAAATGAAATAGTTGGTACTAGAATTGAAAAAAGACGAATAATTTGAACTAAAATTGATGTTTTGACCTATCGTTAAACTATAACACTTTTTAAATATATATATATATAGGGATTGGATCCGGTGATAAAAAATCCTCCCGTGATAAAATGATAAAGCTACTTGATTACCTTTACAATGTTGCTTGATTCTATTTCAGATGTTGCTTGATCATTTATTGCTTGATAGCGTTTTAAGTGTTGCTTAATTAGTTATTAGCCATTGATTTAATTAGATCTAATGGATGAGATTCATTCTTATTTTTATTATACTTATTTATTATCATATGATCTCTCATCTATATATATATATATATATATATATATATATTTTAGGGCGCCAAGTGGTTCGAGAATTAGGGCAAAAATGTTGTATGCAACATCGAAAGATGGATTGAGGAGAGCATTGGAGGGCATCCACTATGAAGTTCAGGCAACTGATCCAACTGAAATGGGATTCGATGTCATAAAAAATCGGGTCAAATAATTTTGTATGAAAAATCTAACGTTAATTAATCTCGTCTCGTAGTTTAATTTAATAACTCTACTTATTATGGCAAATCTTGTAAAGATCGACATGATCTACTATTTGTCGTTGTGTTTTAATTAAATAGGTAATGAGATGAGAGAATAATTGTAGTTTCTTAAAACTATTTGTGCCCCGATTTTAATTAAGAGGGATTTGTATTAGTGTCTTAATCAAGTGATTAGTAATAATTATTAATCAACAACGTAATTGGTGCTTTTTTAATGTATAACCTTTTTTATTTTTTTTGCCCCTTGTATTCATCATTATTGATAGCTCACCAAGTATTTCTTATTATTATACTCCCTCCGTCCCAAAACAATTGTCTTGTTTTCCTTTTTCGTCTGTCCCAAACAATTGTCTTATTTCCTAAAATAGAAAGTTTATACACACTCACTAATAAAATACTAATTTCCTCTATTTCTACTCGCATTGGTATCTGTGCCATTTCCAAACAAGACAATTGTTATGGGACGGAGGTAGTACTTGGCTAGATAGTAATTTGATCTATTTTCTTTAATCTGGATTTTATTTTCTCAATTTGGATTTAGTAATTTAGATGTGAGAAAGAGGAACCTTTTCTGGATAATTTTATTTTCTTGAATGTTCAATATTATCAAATATTTGAAAATAATAATAATAATAAATAAACGTCTTTTCTTCATGGAGGAAAAAGAAACAAATAATAATAATCTGACAAAAGACAAGTATGAATTTCTCAAAATATACAAATATGAATATATATATTTTATTTGTTAAGGAAATTTATTATTTATTGCTAATTAAGTTGTTAAGTGCCACATGGCAATGACGTGTGGCACTGGCTACATGCCACGTGCATTTAAATATTTTTTTAAAAATTATTTTTTAATAGTTATTTTTAAAAAAATAATATTTTATTTTATTTTTAATAACAATACTTATTGTTGGGGCCAGGCCCATGAGTCCAGGCCCAATAGACGAATCGGCCTGCGCAAACAAGTCCAACTCGTAAAGGTAGCCACCAACATCAACAAGACACTGAGAATCCGCCCAAGTCGAGGCCTCTCCACCGACTAGCAGAGGGCCTCTCCACCGAGGAATCGTAAGGGTCGATATCGAGGAGTTCAGAGAGGGGAACCCTAGCTCACTGGCGGCGCACGATCGTTGAAGGCCCTAACTTCCTCCGAAATCTCCGCAAGCAGCCCGACATTTGCGGCGAACCGTTATTGCTCGATGGCTAGGGTTAGATGCTGCAAACCTGCCCCTATCCTGTCTATAAATAGGGGCAGAGAGCTCATTTTTTGCATGGTTTTTCCTCTAGCAAAAATATAGCCAAAACTCTGTCAAAATCTCTGTAGATTTCATTCGCTATTGAAAGCGGTTATATCAACATTATTTCGTTCTTCTACATCTATTTCTTGCATTTAATTCCTGTTTATTGTTTCCAATTTCTGTTATTATCTGTGACGTACTCATGAAGTTCTAAGGGCCTCATTTTCTCGTGAAATCGAACCTCAACACTTATATAGAAAATATATCACAAAGTTTAACAAATCACGTTTTTCTTTTTAGGGAAATATATCACGAAATTATTTCTCTAAAAAAATTATAACCCATATAAATAGAAAAAAGAATTCGAATCCAAACTCGATTCGCCAAGCCCATAAAAGTTAGGACCAAAATGATTATAGATTCAAATTCCATGAAAATTGAGACTCCTAACTGATGTTAATAACTTTTCAATTTTAATTCTCTTACAAAATATTAATTTTTTTCTGTAAATATTTGAATTAAACTCGCTTTTTTTTCTTCTTCTCCAAATTTCAAACATAAACAAACTTCAATCATAATTATATCTCAAACAAATTTCAGGTTATCTTCCAATATATTAATTTCTCTCTAGGAAACTCATAAATATGCCAAAGAAATGACACTTAAATATGAAATGTTTGAATTTGAGTTAAATTCATAATTAAACACACAACCACGAAAGTTTTTAATGTCGGTTTCATTTCATTGTTTTCTAACCGTTTTTTCTATATAATATAAACACATTATTTTGAGAAAATATCCGTGTTTGTTCCATTAAAATTAAAAATATTGTTTTTTAAATATTTATTATTAAAAATATAATATTTATTTTAAAAATAATTAAAAATGCCACGTGGCATATAATCAGCACCACATGATATTGAATCATCGTTACATCACTGTCACATGACACTTAACAGCTTAGTCAGCAATAGATGATAAATTTCCTTAACAGAACTAAACTTCGTGATATATTTCCTTAACATAAAAAATGTTTGATATAATTCCCTAATTTGTTAAACTTTATGATATATTTTCCTATTTTCCCCATATAATAATAATAATAATAATAATAAATCACTGGGCCCAAGACTGGGCCAATGCACGTATTGCCATATATTTGAGATAACGGGCCAGTATATAGCATGCCCAGTAAGCAGTCCACGTGGGTTTTTAATAATAATAATAATACTCCCTCCGTCCCGAAACAATTGTATTGTTTTCTTTTTTCGTCTGTCCCAAACAATTGTCGTATTTCTTTAAATGGAAAGTAAATACACACTCATTAATAAAATACTAATTTCTTCTATCTCTATTCGCATTAGTATCTATGTCATTTAGAAACAGGACAATTGTTTAGAGACGGAGAAATAATAACAATAATTACTGGGCCCAAAACTGGGCCAATGCACGTACAGCCATATATTTGAGATAACGGGCCAGTGCATATCATGCCCATTAAGCAGTCCACATGGATTTTTCATGTGGGTTGCCCTTCAATTTGTGATGAATAATAGTATACTGTTTTTACACACACACACAAAAAAAAAATGAAATTGTGATAAATAATTGTCCACGATTCATATAATTGCACATCACAATTAAAGCTTGTTTTAAAGTCTCTATTCGGTAATGAATCTCTATAAAGTTATATTTGAAAAAAACATTATAAGTTTATTAGTCCAAAAACTAAATAATTAAAGCTAGAACCAATAATTTGCAGAATTAAAAAAAAAATGACATTGAAAGAAAAAAAAAAAAAAAAAAGAAGTCATTTTCTGCAATAATTTCAATCTGGAAATATAGTCCAAACAAATCACAATAAATAGACCAATTTCCTAAATCCTACTGATTTACATCACATTCTATATCAATTAATTTGATTAATGCAGAATCTGATGGTAACGGCAAACTTTCATTAAATGTACCAAACATAATATGTGGTGAACAATTTATAAACCCAAATAATTGATTCAGTCTTGGGACCGATCTTAATTGATTTAATTAAATTTGGAAATTGTTTCATAAAAGAATAACAATAATCCAACCAATATCACATATTTTAGACTATGCTACTTTTATTCAATGTTTTTTTTATTATTTTATAATTAATTTTAAAAAGATCATGGCCCACTGTCAGTTTCACTAAGATTAAGGGTCTAGATTAGACCATGCTTTTTCTCTTTTATAAGGCAGTTTCTTTTTTTCGCTTTACATCTCTTTTAAGACTTTATACTTTTTTTTTCTTAAAAAAAATAAATACTCCCTATGTCCCATTAGAGTAGTCTCATTTCTTTTCGGCACGAAGATTAAGGGTTGTGAGTGTAGTGGAATTAATATTTTATTGATGAGTGTGAAAAATTTTGCCATTTTAGGAAAATGGGACTAATTTATGGGACAAACAAAAATGGAAAATGTGACTACTTCAATGGGACTGAGGGAGTAAATATTATTCCCTCGTCCTAGTAAATTTAATTCATTTCTAAAAATTATTTTTTATACTCAACAATAAAATATTAACTTCATTTATACTCATAATCTATAATTCTCCTGCCGAAAAAAAGTGGGTCATTTCTACCGGGACGGATGTAGTATTAGTTATGAATATGGTTATTAATTTTTTGGCACGATACACATTCGCTCAATAATAATATGCATAAGTACGATACGATTCGTTAAGTTCTAAATACGATATAATCCGTTAAGTTTTAAATACGAACATGATAACATCTGATATAGTTACAATTCGATATACATAATCAGTCCTACACTTAGAGCTAGAAAAATTGACACAACTCAAATCTACACAATATTAATGGATATGATCCATTAAACTCTAAATACGAATATAATAACATTAAATTTATATAACAATAATCTAACACGATAATGATCTAATACTACGAATTGTTAGCTAGCCTGACCCCTAATTATGAAAAGTGTTTAAAAAAATTAAAATTAGAAAATAGATGAAATAGTTTGTTTGTTTGTTTTTTAAAAAATATATTCATTTGTCTTGAATAAATTATCCATATTTTATTTTTCGTTTGTCCCACAATATTAGTCAACTTTTTTAAAATAACAAGTTTTTTACATTGATCAATAAATATTCATCTCATTATTACCAACTACTACTCATTATCTTAGTTATCGTGTCCGATCAAATGTAGATTATTTGACTGGAAGAGAAAGAGTATTGCCATATTGAAGATGGGACCGAAAAAAGAAAAGGAAAAAAAAAAAAGAGGAGTAATAATTTGCCGCCTCGTCCGCAGCAATATTTCATAGTTGTTGACTCATCTCATCAGTTGTGGGGATGCGACAAAATCATGTTCAAAAATTTATTAATTAGTCTTCTTAATTAACCCTAATTAAAACACATGATTAACGGCTACTAGCGTTGATTAATTAATTTAAATAAAGGAATTTAGATTTCAGACAATGATTCTCTGTTGTATTATTATCACTCACTCTTCCTCTTCACTTCTCACTCAAAATCCCACTCTCTCTCTCTCTCTCTCTCTCTCTAAAGCCATGGCTTCCATTCCTCTCAAACTCGTCTTCTTGCTACTCCTCGCTACTCAAATCTCCGCCGATCAGACGGCCAAGACTTACATAGTCAGAATCGACAGCTCATCCAAGCCGTCCGTTTTTCCGACTCATTACCATTGGTACACGGCGGAGTTTACTGAGGCCGCCACCATTCTCCACGTGTACGACACCGTTTTCCATGGCTTCTCTGCGGTGTTGACTCCGTATCAAGCTTCGTCGGTCCTCGAACACCCATCTGTTCTTGCCGCTTTCGAGGACCGCCGCCGGGAGCTCCACACCACCCGCTCGCCGCAGTTCCTTGGCCTCCGCAACCAGCAGGGCTTGTGGTCGGAGTCTGACTATGGCTCCGATGTTATAATTGGAGTTTTTGATACAGGGATTTGGCCGGAGCGCCGGAGCTTCTCCGATCTGAATCTAGGCCCGGTGCCGAAGCGGTGGAAGGGGACGTGCGAGGCTGGTGTGAGATTCAGTGTTAGAAATTGCAACAGAAAGATCGTCGGCGCTAGGTTTTTTGATAAGGGACATCAAGCGGCGTCTGGATTTGGGGGAATTATCGGTGGAATCAACGAGACGATTGAATTCAAGTCGCCGAGAGATGCCGACGGGCACGGCACGCACACCGCCTCCACGGCGGCGGGGAGAAACTCTTTCAAGGCGAGCATGGAGGGTTACGCCGCCGGAATCGCGAAAGGGGTGGCGCCGAAGGCGCGCTTGGCGGTTTACAAAGTGTGCTGGAAGAATGCGGGCTGCTTCGATTCCGATATTCTGGCGGCGTTCGACGCCGCCGTGAATGACGGCGTGGATGTAATTTCCATCTCCATCGGTGGCGGAGAGGGAATCTCTTCCCCTTACTATCTCGATCCCATCGCAATCGGGTCATACGGGGCAGTTTCGAAGGGGATTTTCGTCTCCTCCTCAGCCGGAAACGACGGCCCCAACGGGATGTCGGTGACCAACCTCGCCCCCTGGCTCACCACCGTCGGCGCCGGCACGATCGACCGTGATTTCCCGGCGGACGTAATTCTCAGCAACGGAAAGAAATTTTCCGGCGTTTCTCTCTACTCCGGCGAGCCATTGAACGGTAAAATGCTTCCATTAATCTACCCTGGTAAAACCGGCGTTCTTTCATCGTCACTCTGCATGGAAAACTCACTCGATCCCAACGAAGTCAGAGGCAAAATCGTGATTTGCGACCGCGGCAGCAGCCCACGTGTCGCAAAGGGATTGGTTGTGAAGAAGGCCGGCGGCGTCGGAATGATTCTCGCCAACGGGGTTTCCAACGGTGAGGGTTTGGTCGGCGACGCCCACTTGATTCCGGCTTGTGCCGTCGGCTCTGCCGAGGGCGACGAGATTAAATCCTACTTAGCCTCCAACCCATCAGCCACCGCCACCATTGCTTTCCGCGGCACGGTGATCGGAATCAAGCCGGCCCCGGTAGTGGCCTCGTTTTCAGCCCGCGGCCCGAATGGCTTAAACCCTGAAATTCTGAAGCCCGATTTGATCGCCCCAGGGGTGAACATCTTAGCAGCATGGACAGACGCAGTCGGCCCGACCGGGCTGGACTCCGACAGCCGTAGGTCGGAATTCAACATCTTGTCCGGCACCTCTATGGCTTGCCCTCACGTCAGCGGTGCGGCGGCGTTGCTAAAATCTGCTCACCCTGATTGGAGCCCCGCAGCAATCCGGTCAGCCATCATGACTACCGCGAGGTTAACTGACAACTCCTTCGATCCAATGCTCGATGAATCGAGCAAAAAACGAGCAACCCCGTATGATTTTGGTGCTGGTCTATTGAATCTTGATCTAGCAATGGATCCTGGACTAGTATATGATTTAACAGACAATGATTACGTTAGTTTCTTGTGCGCGATTGAGTACGGCCCCAGGACTATCCAGGTGATCACGCGATCACCTGTGAAATGTCCGGGGAGGAAGCCACTGGCCGAGAATCTGAACTATCCGTCGATTGCAGCCTTATTCCCCAGCGGGGCAAGTGGGGTGTCCAGCAAGACCTTCTTCAGGGTGGTGACGAATGTGGGAGAGGCGAACGCCGTGTACACGGTGAAGGTGGAGCCGCCCAAGGGGGTGATGGTGAGTGTGAAGCCCGAGAAGCTCGTGTTTTCGGAGAAATTGAGGAAACTAGGTTACTATGTGACAGTAACTATCAACAGCAAGAATCTGGTGTTGGATGATTCGGGTGCTGTTTTCGGGGCTCTTTCTTGGATGGATGGGAAGCATACGGTGAGAAGCCCCATCGTGGTTACTCAGATCGAACCTCTGTGAAATCGAAGCCATTCTTGATCTTCGGATTTCATTCAGCCTTGTAAGAAAACCAGTAGGGCTGTAGTAGCATGCATATCTGGTGGAGTGTGATGGTGGGGGGAGGGGGAGGGATGTTGGTTTTTTAGTGTGTGTTGTTTAATGTTTGCTTGTAAATTATTTAACCAGCAGTTTGCTTTTGCTTTGAGAATGTGTGAATCATCTTGCAGTTGTTGGTTGGGATGGATTTTGATCTTATAGATAATATACAATTTCCATATCCTCTTACATTCTAGGATTCTTGCATTTGATGAAATGTGGTGTTGCTTTATGTGATGAAGATGTTGGGAGCTTTGGATCTATCATGTCTTTATTCTATTTCCTTACAACATTGGTTTGAGTATTTGATACTAAAGGTAAAGGTTTGTCTTGAAATTGCTTTACCTTGGCTAACTAAATTTATGATGGCCGAAAGTAATCACTTTTAAGAATCTATAATAATTACTTTTCTTTTTTTACAACCTAAGACTAAGAGTAACATGGGATGGGTTAAACTAATCCCTCTTGAGTTGTGTGGGGGTATAATTCAACTCGTTATCACCCTTATTTGTGAGGTACATATAAAAAATAGCAGGGTAATCTTAATTAATGGTAGTAGGGGTGAGCCTAAGTTAAGTTAACTTGGAAGTTACTCGAGATCGATTAAAAAAATTCTTTATGAGCTTGGATTATCGAGCCGAACTCTTCGAGTAGTCATTGAGCTATAAGCTTGAGCTGCAGCTTCAACATGCTCAACTTGATAGGCTCATCAGCCTAGTCGAGCTCGAGTTTAAATTAAGCCCGAGTCGAGCTAGGTTTGGGAATCTTATCGAGCTTAATATATTTAAAAATTTTCATCCCTAGATTTGATATTTAATTATAAATAATTTAATTTTTTTTATTAAAATTAAAAAATCGAGCTCGATCAAGCTGAGTTGTTCTTGACGTGAATAATACCGAATTGAGTTTGAGCTCAAGTCTAGCTATACTTAACTCTACTTAACTTGTGATCACACTCCTACATGATATATTCGAATTCGGAAAAAAAAATGTAAATTCGAAATAAGTTTAGAATTTTAAAATAAAAACCTTATAAATTGAACATGAATCATGAGATTAAAAAACCAAACCCAATAAACTTTAAATAAAACAAAACGAATGACAAGTATATCTTGAAACTTACCTTCTTCCCACTTGTAATATGTTATGTGTAAGAATTAGTTTTTCTTTATTTTCATCTATTTTTTCTTCTATACGAGGGAGACTATACCATAAAAACCGAATCATGATACTAGAAAAACGAAAAAAAATTCGGAGCCCTCTAGCCCCTACATATATTCGCCGGTGTCTCCAAAGCTTGTAGGTGCTGAATCTGAATACATATATATTTGATGTACTGGTTTGTAATATTACAATATTTGTGGGCATAATAAGATAATAACAATAAAAAGAGAGGACCACATGCTTCAAATGTAGTCGACATAATCTTACCTACTAAAGTCACTCGGATTCTATGTTTGAATCATAAAAGCATTTTCGCCTAAACTTAGAAGAAAAAAAAAACCAAAATTACTGCCTCATTAATTACTCTTCATATTTCACATAATTTTGTCGTCTTACTATTTATAATAAGTAAATAATCACTCAAAAATTAAGGCAGTGGCACAAGCTATTCCATCCTACAGTATGAGCTGCAGTCTGCTCCCACATTCAATCATCCATAAACTCAACCAAATTATGGCTAACTTCTGGTGGGCACAAAAAAATAACGAAAGAAGAATCCATTGGTGCTCTTGGGAGAAGATGTGTGCCGCAAAAGATTTTGGGGGGTTCGGAGTCAGGGAGCTCGACTGTTTCAACAAGGCTCTTCTCGCAAAACAAGGTTGGAGGCTCTTGACGAACCCGAATTCTCTCCTTGCGCAGAGCTGGAAAGCACGGTATTTTCCTAGAGTTTCTTTCTTGTCGGCGGCGGCGGGTTACAACCCAAGTTTCCCCTGGCGCAGCCTGTTGGCGGGGCAACCTATTCTCAGGGACGGTGTGACTTGGACTGTTCGAAATGGTCACTCTTTATCCATCTGGAACGATCGGTGGATCCCAGGCTCTCCCCTCCTTACACCCCCCGCCCCATCTTCTCTTGTTTTGCAGGCCCCTTTCGTGGTTAGAGAGCTCATGACTGATGATGGAAAATCCTGGAACCCCCTCACTCTCAGCAATCTTTTTCCAGAAGACGTGGCGAGTACCATCCGATCTATTCCTATTTCTGCTGGCTCTCTTGAAGACTGCCCTCGGTGGAATGCCACCAAAGATGGCATTTTTTCTGTCAGATCGGGATATTGGGCAGCGAAGAGCACGAAAGATGCTCTGTCATCGAAAGCCTCTTCGTCCTCCAATAACCCGGATTTTTGGCGCTGGATATGGAAGCTTCATATCCCTCCTAAACTCAAACTTTTTGCATGGCGATGCCTTCGTGGAACCCTCCCTTCAAACACTAACCTCATTGCTCGTGGGTTGGATATTGACCCAATCTGTCCAAGGTCTTATGGCTGAGTCAAGTGAGCACGTCCTGCGGAATTGTGACTGGAGCTCCTTTTTCTGGAATGTGTGCCCACTTCGGATCCAGGTCCCAGTTTCTTCGGCTTTTTTGTCGGTGCAAGATTGGATTCTTCTTGTTATCAAGGGGAAGTGCAGTGATTTTGTGGAGTCCTTCATCTCACTTTTGTGGATCGTTTGGAAGGCTAGTAACCTCCTCGTTTTCCAGAACCGGAGGCTGTCACACCAGGCCTGCTTCTCTTTGGCCCTTTCGACCCTTCAGCGGTATAGAGAGGCAAATGTTCGCCCCTCCCCCTCCCTAGCCTCGATGGTCCCTCATCTGAGATGGAAACTCCCTGATGCTGGATGGATCAAGTTCAATTCGGACGCTTCGTTGGAGTCATCGGGTGGGGCGGGGATCGCAGGCGCTTTCCGTGATGAGTATGGTTCCTTGGTCTGCACCGTTTCTTGTTTTCTCTCATCCTGCCACGACATTGAGTTTGCGGAAGCCTCAGCTTGTCTCCTTGGTATCTCAGCAGCGCTTCGGGAAGGTTTCACATCTGTTATTTTTTAGATGGATAATCTCACTGTGGCCAATCTTCTCAAGGAGAGGTCCCTTCCTAATACCCCTCTGGGCACTGTCATTGCTAACATTTTGTTCGCAGCCCGGGAGCTGAATGAGTATCACTTTAGTTGGGTCCCGAGATCACATAACCTTTTAGCCCACAAGATGGCTAACTTGGTTCGCTCGCATCGGTCTTGTTTTGACCGCACATCTTTCGTTGTAGCGCTTGGTCGCACTTTGGTTGCCGAGGCAAACCATGATTATCAATGAATCTCCACTTTTCCTCAAAAAAAAAAAATTATGTTTCGACTAAAAATCTCATATGTAAAAAGATATATCGAGAAGTCATTTTGTGCACGCACAAAAAATTTATTTAACGCCCCCAATTCAAAACACGAGTGATTAAACTATCTTGTTTGTTTAAATTTTATTAGAAATACTAGAATTACACATGTATGATAGGCGAATCAAATATATAATATTTTATTATTTTTAGCAATAATCTTTAAATATATCGAATTTTATTCATCAATATTATATGTAATACCCCGTGTATTAATTTCACCTTGCACTAGTTATTGGGAATTTATAAATAAAGAATTCTTTGATTTGGAGATGTTGAAGTTAATTATGTTGTGGGAGGATTCAAATTTAAGGAATTGAGTTGATATATTTTGATCTTAGAAGAATTTTCGAGAATTATCGGAAATATATGATTATTATGATGGTTGAGGAGAAGGCTAATTCATGAATTCATGAAATGTGATATATGGTGGTATTATGTTGGAATTGGGGAAGATTATTTGGATATTATGTTAATTACATAATTATATACATATGTTTATGTGTATAAGTGGGAATTTATAATTATACACACATATATATAGAAATTATGTCATTAAAACCATAGGTTATAATTTTAGAGAGAGAGTGAAACCCCCCCCCCCCCCCCAAAACCTCAACCCGTTAGACTGTTTCCAGCCCAGTTTCTGGCCAACTCCGGCAACGTCCGACCAAGCCAGCACCGCCATCTTGTAGCACATCTCCAGAGCTTCATTTTTACTACTCGTGGGCTTCGAGAGGACGAGTAACGAGGGAGATATCGCCGTTTGAAGTAAGGTGGGTTTTTGTGTTGCGATTTCTAAATTTAATTCACATAACTCGTGTTTCCGGCCATTAATCGACATTTGGATGCTAGATTCGTGTTCTTGGGAGTGTAAGGAGTGTTCGGACGTTGAGAGTTGTGGGATTCGACGCCGGAAAACCCCTACCGCCGCCGTGAACGTTGAACTCCGACGAGGTATAATGTGTCTTCCTTTTTAGTTATATTTTTGTATTCTTAAGCCATAATCGTGTTCCTCGTGGTCTGGGGAACCCGAATATGTGTTTGCATGTGAAATCGGCCGAAGGAATCGCGAGATTTCGTGAGTTGCAGGTTCAGCTCCGGCGAAACCCGCGAAGAAGACGACTCTTGTCGATCGACAGGAATTGTGTCGATCGACAGGGGGGTCGATCGATGGTGTGATGTCGGACAAGTCTTGTCGATCGACAGGCATGTTGTCGATCGATAGGGAGGTTGATGCCAAGGGCTTGTCGATCGGACATTCTGTCGATCGACAGGATGTATTTCGATCGACACATCGGTTGTCGACAGGAGACATATCGAGCTATTTCTGTCGATCGACAGGAAGCATGTCGATCGACAGGGTCAGTCGATATAATTATGTCGACCCAGTCATGTCGACCGAGTTAAGCCTGTGTCGACCAGGGTTGTGTCGACCGACACAGACCCTGTCGGTCGACAGTCGATACAGAGGCCCGAAGTATTATGATATGTTGTTCAATCCTAGTTCTTCCGAGTCTGTTTATCTACAATTAAGATATATTATCCTAGATATATCGTACTGACTCGAGAACCCTATTTGATTGTAGGAAATTGAAAGCAAGGATTGTTTGAGCTCATTCTAGCAGAAAGCATCTAAACTAAAAGCCGAGAACGAGGTGGGAAACTATTTCAACTATAAAAACAAAATGCGTGTTTTCTTTCCTAAATGTGTATAAACTGTATTGTTTTTAAAATGAAACTGCTATGCTTGTTTTGTGTTATCTTATCTGTCCTCTGTCGATTCCCATCGACAAGAGAGATTATCTAATGAGTTCGGAACCAGGTTTCCATAACTGCGCTAGAACTTTATTAGTAGTATGGAGTAGTGACTCCATATGATTGGGAATTTGAAGATATAAGGTGGAATCTGTTATGTTTGGTTGTGAGAGTTGTGGGTGGAGTTGATTATGGTGATGATGATTGTGATTTATGAATAATAAGCGATCGGGTCTCAAAATGGATTTCTGAGACTAGTGCACTCTAGATGACAGTAGGTTGAGTGTGAATTCATTCCTAACTGATCATCGTAACTCGGAAGCCGGCCAACTTCCAGTTACAACACTGAATAGATATGATAACACCTAAAATAACACACGTGTGAAATAAAATGTTTTGGCTAAGACAGTTCTTTTCAACAAAACCCCGTGATAAGCTGCATGAGTTGCATAGCATGTTTCCTATATAATGTATATTTTTGGCATGTTTCTCACTGGGTACGAAAGTACTCAGCCCTCGCGTTATTTCTAAAACGTGCAGGTTAAGCAGCTTGGATGGAGGTAGCGGGTGTAAGCTGGTGAAGTGAAGAAGTTTATAAAGTTTAACAGATCATGTGACATGTATATTCATATACATGTCACCATCACGCTACACACACGCTGCTACACTCTCTGAATTTCCTTCTCTTTGAAATTATTTAACTTTTGAAGACTGTTGTTAACTTGACTCGAAGTACTCTTTATAAATACTTATATCTTTTATTTATATATCTAAGTCATTTGTTTACAAATGTTGAAATATGATGATAAACTTGAAACATCAATGTAACGTGGCCTCATATTGGGAAGGTCAGATGGAAGGGTTACATTATACTTAATATAAAATAATATAAGTTATTTTTTATATTTTACATCAAATATATATATAGAGAGAGTGTTTTAAAATCTTAAATAACTATATTTACAATTTAAAAATCTTTAATAACCAATTTTATATTTACATTCAAGGAATCACCATATTCCTAAATTACCTCCACTTTTTATATATAAATCCTACAATATGCCAAATTTAGTATTTCTGTCACCATTCTTTTTTTAAATTGATATATTTTTATTAAGATTATTAATATTAAAATAATTTAGAATCGGATCCCAAAAATTCAAATTCAAAATCACAAATTATTGCAAATCATATTTTCAAAGTTTTAATTTATTTTTCCAGTTAAGAACTTCATTAGGTCGTGAATTAAAAAAAAAAACAATTTGTAAATGGCCAAAATTTTAGTTGCAGTGGTTGTATTTAAGTTTTTTTTTAATAAACTTAATTTTATATTTATTTATAGAATTTTAAGTGGCAAATAACAAAACTAAAGTCGCAAATCACCAACATACGTATTTTATTTTTAATCTTATTTAATAATATATATATATATATATATATTATTTTAGATTTTATATCGCAATTACACATTTGTATATATTTATTTAATTGTAAACTTTTCAGTCGCAAATGGTGAAACTCAAATTGCAAAACCAATTTTTTTAATCTATTTTTACAAATTAATCATCAATGTGGAAATAATATTGGTGCAATTAGTTAAATGTATTTTTTAACAACTATTTTCAACAATAATTGTAAACCCTATTAATAGTATGGGTATTTTTGTCTGCTAACTTTAATTTGGCCGTTTATTCAACAAGTACATAACAATGATTATTTAAGATTTTTTCATAGTCAAAGTGGTTATTATGATATATTTCCAGTTATTTTAATATATAGATAGATTCAAGATGGGATTAAAATAATAAAATTAATAAATTCGATTTTAAAAATAAATAAAAAAGTTTATTCCGCATGAGCCAGGCCGGGCTCCAATGATTATTGGGCTTCCTATGGGCTTAAATGTACTATCTTCGATTTATTTGGGCCTATTCTATAATCCATAGAATTTGTTTGTATTGATTTTCTCCTGGGCTGAATATAAAGGGCCGAGTTTCTAATAATATTTGCTCGGCCCGATTGATTTAGCATATATTTAATTTACAATTTCCATTTTTTTAACATTTATACTATTTCTCTTCACTCACATTTTTCAACAATTCCTGGTGATCAAGTTTTCAACTTCTATGTTGTTTGTTAAAAAATAATAAAAATAATAATTCTTGAGAAGTTTCTTTTTTAAGATAAAAAGAGGAGAAATGTTCGATTTTGAAACTTCTTGTTCAATTCAATCCCCAACTAGGGGTGAAAATAAGCCGGGCTTAGGTAGGCTTTGCTCCGACAGGCCTAGGCTATCGAAAAATTCATTAAGCTTGGACCTGGCCTATTTACTATCATAGACTTTTATAAAGGCCTTAGTCTGGCCTTTTTAGTGATATAAGTCGGGCTTTTAGCCTACTTGAGGCATATTTAAGCCTATTTAATAATTTTTTTAAAAAATAATTTTTAAATTAAAAATACATTATTTGCTTTATAAATTATAATATATATATATATATATATATATATATATATATATATATATAATATAACTTAATAAAAATAAGAGAAACTATGCAAATCTATTTCAAACTTGAAATGAGTTCTTGAATTCGGACTTTAGAATATAAACTATAATTATAAATATTTAAGTTGTATGAAATTATGAATTTAATTTTTTATATACAATAATAATATATCTAATAATTATATAATATATTATTTAAGTAGACCGGCCTATTAGTCTTGAAAGACCGAATTTGAAGCCCAAGCCTAAGCCTGTTTAATTATATAGGCCATTAAAGTAGCCCAAACCTGGGCTTTTTACGAGATAGGCCGAGCCTATGTAGACTTTAAGTAGGCTGGACTGTAGGCCCCTGTCGGTTAGTCTGACCTATTTCCACCCCTATCCCCAACGCTATTAGTAACAGTGTGCAAAGCTTAGATTTTTATCAAGTTCACTTATTTATATAAAATTTTAAAAAGTTTAGATTTGATTCGAATTTATGATCTTTGGATCGAGTCTATCTTCACTTTTTATGTATCTTTACTTGAACCCAAGGGGAGAGAGTTGTCAAGTGAGTCGGTTCACTGTGGCTCGGTCCAAGTCCGGGCAGGTTCACTTGTCAAGTGATTCGGCATGGCCTGACACCGCTTACAAAATGGATCATGCCCGGCTAGGCTATTGTATAAAAATCTTTACCCAGACCACTACGAAATGGGCTTAAGCTGGGAACCGAGATAAACTTGTAATTAATTTTAATTTTTATTTTTATTATTTATTTATTTGAAATAGTATTTTTAACACTTGTTGATAAACTTAATTCATTTAGATTAATTTTAATTGTTAATACTTAAAACTAATCAATGTAATTAGTAAAACGAATAAAAAACTAGCTAGTAATCGAAATGGGCCCGAACCGAGCCGGATACAGGCATGGCTTGGGTTGTTTCCATACTTTGGTGGGCTTGGCATGGCCCAAACTTGAGAAAAAATTTTGATGAGCTCATTGAATACACTTGAACCCGGCCCACCAAATTCATTTTTCCATGGTAATTCTTAGGCCGGGCCTCAGTCATGTTGGGTTGGCTAGACCTATTTAATACTCTCTCCCTATTTATTAGTCCCACTTATATATTCTTATTTATTAATTTTATTTTCTAAAATGATAAATTTTTTTTCGCACTCACCTGTAAATTATAAATTCCACTACACTCATAAATATGGGAAGGTCTTGGGTTAGGCAGACCTAAACGATTTAGGCGGATTTTATCCATTAACCCAAGATTTAGGCGGGTTTTATCCATTAACTCAAGCTCAAACCCATATAATATACCCTATTTGGGATGGATGAACCCATTTGGGTA
The DNA here is from genome assembly GCA_026898455.1 of Plectranthus barbatus. Classification (NCBI taxonomy): domain Eukaryota; kingdom Viridiplantae; phylum Streptophyta; class Magnoliopsida; order Lamiales; family Lamiaceae; genus Plectranthus; species Plectranthus barbatus. The sequence continues at coordinate 102,184 of JAPKLW010000924.1, read as the reverse complement.
GGATAAAACCCGCCTAAACCGTTTAGGCCCGCCTAACGCAAGTTTTTGCCCATAAATATTGGTTGTCGTGTCATTTCAAGTAGGGACGGAGGGAGTAATTTTTAATAAAAATATATTTATATTTTTGGGAAATTTTGAATTTTAAATTCGTACATTTAAATACTTTTGGGGAATTTTGAATATGTAACATTTTGATAGGACAATTTGCTTTCACCACTATAACTCGAAGGATGCAACGACAAGTTAAAAAAATGGGAATACGGTAGGGGTGAGTATTCGATTATTCGGTTTGATTTTCACCTATAAAATAATCGAACCGAAATAATCGAATTTATATTGGATGTAACCGAATGAAATCGAATTATCAAAATAACCGAACCAAAATTCTTATTCGATTTTTGATTATTTTTTGATTATTTCGGTTATAACCAAGTTTTAATCCAAATTTAATAAATTAATAAAAATAAAAATAAATTTCGATCCAAAAAAAAAATTAACCGAACCTAAAATCGAAAATTGAAACATTAAAAAAAATTATTAAATCGAAAATCAAAATAACCAAACCAAAATAACAAATTTTTTAAGATTCAGTTCAATTTTTAATTTTTTGTCGATTTTTTCTCACCCATATAATACGGACGGCCCCACCGCTTCTCTATAATCATATCCCACCAAACTTGTTAACTTCTGTCACCTGCCATGCTTTTGCTATCTTGCGCTCCCCTGCGCATTTTAATTTGATCACCCTCTTTTTTCCAGTAATTAATTTTCGACTCATTTTAATTTTACTATGGCACAATTTTTATTTTTATTTTTTTTAAATTTGGTATTTACTATTTAAATAGAAAAAGGGTTTCCAATATTGCTCTAATCCATAATAGATCGAGCAAAACACTTAAAACAATTTGCTCTAAAGTCGGAAACACAATCACACATTATACGAACTAATAGTTAATATCTATATATTAGAAATAAATTAATTATAAAAAAATTATACATTGAGAGGTTTCTATTCGATGGCTTGATCATGTTCATGTATATTAAGATTTACATCTTTTTGTCTATAGCCTAAAAATAATACTCCCTCCGTCCCACACGAATTGTCCCTCTTTCTTTTTTCGCTCGTCCCACATGAATTGTCCCCTTACCTAAAATGAAAAGTTAATATACACTAATTAATAAAATAATAATTTTATCTATCTCTATCACATTCTAATACATTGGTTATTTTGTCATTTCCCAGGGGACAATTCCCGAGACAGAAGGAGTAGCATGTAATACTATTTGAAATTTTTACTTACTCTAAAGTCAACTACACTCTACCATGCAAAATTATATGTATTATTTTTTTTTTTATAAAAAAAATCTAAGCATATCTTAATTTATTCTTTTTTTTTCTTGTAAATCTTATGCAATTTACATGTAATAAAGTATGATATGCTTTTTTTTTTTATTTCAAGTGCCATAATACCAGCAAATATCAGTTTAATCTCGTCTTTATTAAATTAAATTTAAATATATGAATTTACAAAAATAATGTTATTTTATCTATATTTTTTTAGTTGGTTATTTTATCTTATTTGTTATTAGTAGCAATAGAAGTTTTAGTCAATGAAATGTTTTTCTTTACGTTTACACTAGTGCCATTAAGAGACTCATTTAATGTAAAAAGTTAAATTAGTCAATACCCTATCCCTATCCCATATTTATTATTATTTTTTTAAATGATGAATGGTAATTGATTCGGTCCATATGGTTTTTTGTATTAAATAAAAATAAATTTAAAATTTTAATTTTACACTCAATTAATAATTTAGATTAAGATTTATTTGTAATTTTATATATACTTTATATAATATTTATTATACGTAAAATATATATTTTCTTTTTATATATATTATGCTTTAAAATGTATTTTTTTTTTGTTAATTCATACATGTTATCCTAACCGTTGATATATTCAATTCAAATGCTTTTATTAATTTTTATTTAGCATAAACTTTATTTTTAGTATCAAATTTAATCTTGTTATTACTCACTAGATTCATGTAATAATTTATAAATTTTATGAAAACATAGAATTACAAATTTAGCGTATTTAATCGAATGCTTATTCAATCACGTTACTTTCATGACAATAAAAAATAAATAAAAAATACACGCAAAAAGAACTTTAATTTTAAATAAATAAATCGCTATTTAAATCAAGAAATTATAAATCACATCAAACTCACCAATTTGACAATATTATTGTGGTTGGTAATAAGAATTAATGCCTGCCCATGTCCTAATTAAATGCAATTTGGTACCTATATCTAATTCCATCTTTTTTTGGGACACTCTTTTTAATACAAAATTTAATAGCTTAATGTTAGCTACACCTTTTTTTTTGTTATATTTTCCCCTTCTTTATACATTATTTTTTCTTCTTCTCATATTGCATTTTCTAAATGCATATGAGAGTAGGGCTCTAACTAGATAATGTTGTGTAAGAAATAAACATAGCCTCGTATACTACCTAGTTCACTAGTGTACGTTACGATAATGTCGTATTTCTGTATATTCTTATCTTTTTCAGAAATAATGCTATTCATAAAACTTTCTAAATAGGAAGTTTCGAAATCGTTCATCTCTTTTATCATCTTTTACTCAATAAAAATATGTGTATATTATTAAGTAAAACCATACAAGAATTAAGTTTATTGGTCCAAATATAAAACCCCCAAAGAGAAAAAAAAATATATATATATATAATAAGAAAAAGAGTGTTGACTACCAAAATTCAACTAAAAAATCGCTTTGTTCAACTATATTAATTCTTTTCTTCTTCAAAAAATAAAACGTGGCTGATGTGGATTCATGTGTTTCCAACTTTCCATTGAATGTTTCGAATTATTTGAATAAAATTACATAGGATTTAGATTAAATATATTCAAAATAATCGGCCGTATTTCATACAATTTCCGAGGTAGTTATGATTTATGAAACAAAGCTGGATTGTGTTTTTTTTTTTCTTCAAGAGATTGCTTCTATTTTCAAAACTTCTATTTTAATTTTCTTTATAAACAATATATTCTCCGAAAAAGTCTAGCATGATTTTTTCGTATTTTTAAATCTATTAAAAAACTCAAAGTTCCATTTCAAGACTTCTTGTTCATAAATACACATATTAATTTAATTAGGGGTTTTATCAATTCAGAACACACGCTATAGTTTAATTATCAATTTAAGACCCGAAAGAATTGATTTTCAATTCATGAGCTGAAAGATCATACAATTCTCTCTCCAGGACTTCAATATAAAGTCCAGAATTTTATTTGATCTTTCAAGTTCTTAATTGACAAATCTCTTTCCGATCCTAAATCAATAATTAAAGGCAAAAACTTACGTTAGACACGCCTAAACGATTTAGGCGGGTTTTATCCGTAACCGAATGAGTTCACCCATCCCAAATAGATTTTTTAATCCCCAATTAGGATATATTAAATGAGTTTGCGTTGAGTTAATGGATAAAACCCGTCTAAACTGTTTAGGCGTCCCTAACTTGAGACCTTCCCATAATTAAATTAACTTTTGAATTTTGAAATGACAATTTTTCATTAATTATTATTTGAGTCAAGATTTTGGATGTTGAAACTTCGGCTAAAAAAGAGGGTGACATTTATAAATATTGGCAAAAAAAAAAAAAAAAAACACTAGTAGCATGGGGTAAGAAATGATAGTTTATAAAAGTAGAGGGGTAAATAACTAATTTATTGCAAATTAGAACAACGAAGTGGGGCCCAATAGGCGGTTGGCTTTATTTAACGGACGAGATGATGTCTGCGTCGGGCGGCTGCCAACCACCGCCCGCAACCAGCAGAGTTAATGATGTTTTACTATTTACAATTGAGTCCCCTCATTTTCCTTCTTTCAACAGTTCGCCCCTTCATAGTTTTTTTTTTTCCGCATAATTTTATTTTATGACTCTAATGTAATTAAGTTAAACTTAGAGAAACCACAAATACAAAATAAACACAAACACTTAAATATTTCTTGATTATCGAGAAATTATTTATATTTATTTCATATTTATTACTCACTCCGTCCAAGTTTAATTGTCTCACTTTCTTTTTCGTATGCTCCAGTTTTATTGTTCTATTACCAAAAAAAGGTAACTTTTTCACACTCAATAATAAAATATTAATTCCACTCAACTTACTCTACACTCACACTCCTTGGTTATTGTGCCCGGTCAACCCGGGACAAGTAAACCGGGACGGAGGGAGTATTAAGTTGTTAACATCTCATCGACAAATATAATGGGGTTTGACTTTGGGGAGCTCGTAATTATCATATCTGCATAACTAATTGTCAATTAATTATAGTTAAACCCTTAATTAGTATAGATGATTTTTTTATCCACGTAATTAATATAAAATTTAAAAAAACAAATTTTAAATTTTTGGGGTATTAAGTTGGAGTCCCTATATACATAAATGAGATTATTATATAATTATTAGCTAGCATGAAATTGAATCATGGCCATCGTAGTAGAAATTTCAAATTTGTAGTACGTAGCTACACATGTACAAATCAATAATTACTAATATAAAATCATAAATTTAAGGTTTAACTTTTCCACTTTGTCATCATCATAAAGCAAAAAATCAAGATTATATTTGGATTGTGACAAAATATTTTCTGCTTCGGTAGATAAAATTCAACTTCCACATGCTTGCACCAAGATCCGGTCCATTGACTTTTTATTTTTATATATATTTAGATTCAGTATAATAATATAGATTAGGTAAAAACTTGCGTTAGGCAGGTCTAAATGGTTTAGGCGGGTTTTATCCTACCCAAATGGGTTGACCCATCCTAAATATGGTTTATTAATCCCAATTAAGGTATATTATATGAGTTTGGACTTGGGTTAATGGATAAAATCCACCTAAATCGTTTAGGTTTGTCTGACCCAAGACCTTCCCAGATTATGTTAAATAGGGATGAATATGAATTTTATAATGGATCATATCAAAGAGAAAAAAATATGAAATTAAAAAAACCATGTCATTGATATAAGCATGTTTTATATTATTTGATTTAAAAAAATATATATATATATATAATGGAGGAGTCGTGGATTGTAAGAAAAAGAATTTACAAATTGAAGGGAATTAAACCAATAATTGCTGCATTTATGGGAATAAAAGCAATACTTGGAATTGTGTGTCGTGAATCGTGATCAACATTTAAACAATATACCTCCTCCGTCCCGGTTAAATTATTCATATTTGATCGAGTACGATAACCTAGGTATATGAGTGGTAGTGGGTGATAGTGAAATAAATATTTTATTGATGAGTGTAAAAAAATTGCTATTTTAAAAAAGTAAACTAATATTATAAGAAAAACGAAAAAAAAAATGTGGACAATTTATTTGGAACGGAGGGAGGAGTATATAATTTATATTTTTCTTGAAAAAAATCTCATGGAGACTTATGTTTTTTCCTACCTAACGTAATTGAAAACTGGTGGGAGGGAAAAAAATGACATTAATGCATTATTAGTATTTTAACACAAATTTTTTTTAGCATAAGATCCGTTTTCTTCCTATCGATACAGGGAATGAATCAAATACTAATAAGTGAGAATATACTAAATAAGAATAAATTTTAACCATCGATTTTGATAAATTGATGGTCAAGATTTTTTTCTTTCTTTTACAAATTGACAGTTAAAGAGAAGTTATACACATTGATCAAGCATAGAATACAAACTAAACAAGAATAATATAATTACTTAACAAGTATAATATATTAATTAAAGAAGAACAAAAACTAGCAAGCATAATATATTAAAGAAGTTTTATCAATTCAGGACCCGAAAGTTAATTTAATTATCAATTCAGGACCCGAAAGATTAATTATCAATTCAGGACCTGAAAGATCACAATAATTCTCAATCCAAGACTGACAATTTAACTATCTTTTTGGATCTGAATCGACAACTCTCCTATATTAAATTAGGAATTAATCTCAATTATTAAATTTATAGCATCAACGAAGATTAAAAAAAATAAATTAATAAAAAATAAAATATAATTCTCGTTATACACAATTATATCTTAGGAGCATATTCAAGTAGGAAAATTTTCATGAGTAATAATCGATTCTTCTTTTTTTTTCATCTGGATGTATATATATTGTTACAATATTAAATATTTAGGTGGAAGATTTGAGTAGTACTATTAAAAGCGGTTTGACCTAATTTCATAACTGATTTAGGTGTACCATAAATGAAGTGATACCAAAATCAAACTTAAATGTGACAAGATAAATATATATGTATAAGGGAATTATTGCATATGCATATATATTATATTATCTAAATACAATAAAGTTGTGGTGGAGATTATAGAAATATTCATAGGTAGGTAGATCACGGCTAAAAACAACAGATTGTAAGGTGAAGTTGGTAGAGAGATATGGTTAATTTATTTCCTCATTCCTACCATCTTATTTAATTTTGGACCATTATTTATTTCATTTTTTTAGTAGATAAGTTATTTATTAATTCCAAATATAAAAGTATCAATTTAGAAAAAAATAAAGAAATTATGAATTTATCATTTTCGAAAACAAATTCAGGACTTAAAAGATAGTTTAATTATCAATTCAAGATCCGAAAAATAAATTCTCAATTTAGGATCTGGAAGATCCTGAACTTCTTTATACACGACCTGATAACGAGGTCCTCGATTAAAAACTTTATAATCTTTCGGGTACTTAATTAAAGTTTTTTTTTAGATTTTCATGTCACGAATTGAGATTTCATCTTTCAGTTTTTGGATCAATGATTAAACCATCTTACGGGTCCTAGATTGATAATATTCATAGTTTCAATTATTAGAATTTTCAAACTAGTAAAAATAATTATAATACATGATTCTAAATCAAAATTGATAGTTTCATAATCTTTAATTAGTATCTTAACTTTCAAACCCTAAATTAAAAATAAATAAGCTATTTATATACTAACAAAGGAACTTAATATATTGTAAATATCTTGATTAATTTCTCCAAAAACAAATAGTGTGGCCATTAAAAAATAATTTTCTTATATAATTGGAGTTGAGAGTTGATGAATATTAATGAATAAAATTAGTGGAATCAATTAATAAATAATAAAAAAAAATGTTGGAAGAGATAGGTTACCCACCTCTTTGCTCTTCTTTTCTTCTCATCCTCTCACTGCTTATCCGCTGCCTCCTCCCATTCATTCATATCTTCTGATAAAAGAAGACAAACTGCAAACTAAGGGAATCTAAAATTAGTAAAACACAAAATATAAATTTAAAATTAATTATCTCAATAAAATAAAATAAAATAAAATATGTCTTTATTTGAGGTCGTTCCAATTCTCCATGTCACATGATTCAACATATTTTCCATAGATATATATATAAATATTCATGATTTTTTAATAAAGATTCATTCTTTAACTATGGTATTGTTTAGTATATACAAATTTGACACCTGATTTTTTTTTTTATGAAAGATATCAAACATTTAATGAGAAACTTATTCTAAAATATTTTGAGATATTGATGAAATTTTGTGTAAAACTATTTTGTAATTAACTTTAACCATGTAATAAAATTATAAATATTCACTTTTACATTATATTGAAGAGAAAATTCAGACAAGATCCTACTAACTAATACTAATACTAATACTAATTCTACCTCTGCCTCTCTCTCTTCAAATTTCTCCTATATTTCATGAATAAATCTAAATTCTTACACATAATCTTGACAAAAAAAAAAAAAAAAACTCAAAATCCCAGATGAGATTTTCTGCATATTAATTAATTAATAAATTCTCATTTCATCTCCAAACTTCTGTAGTCCAAAACTCCAGATTTCAAGCCAAGAAAATCATAACCAGAGCTGCTGCTGCTGCTTCCATTATTACTATGATCATCACTGCTGCTGCACCTGCAATCTTTGCCCATACCCAGAGTACTACACGCGAAGCACAGGGTACTACCGCTCAGCGCTTCTTGATCTTGATTCTTCTTCTGCTGCTGCTGGCATGGCGGGCTGATTCTCAGCTCCAGGTTCAAGTCCGGGCACTTCTCTCTCATCGCCGGGCTGCTGCACTCTTTGATCTCTCTCACCGCAGCTTCCTCGTCGACTCCCTTGGCGGAGGACGTGAACGAAATCGTCTTCGCTTCACCGGCCGCGGCGGCGGCCGGCGGCTCGTTCATCGACCGGTGGGTGGCGGGGTCGATGCCCCGGCTTAGGAGTTTCCTTCTTATGTGCGTGTTCCAGTAGTTCTTGATCTCATTGTCCGTTCTTCCCGGCAGCCTCCCCGCTATCAGCGACCACCTGCAACGGCAGAGTTAGATATATATACGTATATATATGTGTGTGTGTGTGTGAGAGAGAGAGAGAGAGAGAAGGGGTTATATACTTGTTGCCGAGAAGGCTGTGGAGTTTGATGATGAGTTCATCTTCGTCTTGGGTGAAGTTGCCGCGCTTGAGGTCGGGGCGGAGGTAGTTGATCCAGCGGAGGCGGCAGCTCTTGCCGCAGCGGAGGAGGCCGGCGGCTTTGGGGAGGGAGCGCCAGCAGCCCTCGCCGTGGGCGCGGATGTAGGCGATGAGCCGGTCGTCTTCTTCTTTGGTCCAAGCCCCTTTGTTTGTGTGGGCTTTCTCGCAGCAGGGAGATCGTCCCATTTCTTGAATTCTTGATTTTCCGACAGATCAAATTCAAACCTTGGACTAAATCAAAAAAAAAAAAACCCTTTTGTTGTTTGAATCTGAATATGCAAGTTTGGGTTTTGTGTTTTGTGTGATGTGGGTAGGATTGGTAGAAAGTGTAGGTTTTGTGGTTTCTTGAAAATCTTGAATGGCAAGGCCAGCAGTCCTTCATGGACTTCATGTGGAGGTCTATATATATTACACATTCACACATATAGATACACCTTTTTGACTCTATACATGTGTGGGGGGTGGGGGTTGGGGTGGGGTGGGTGGGAGATTTCTTCTAGATGTGAGTTGGTGAGAAAGGGTTTGTGAAGTGGCTGGTACCATAGCATCTCTCTCTTCATGATATTAGCGTGGATTGTAGTTGGATTCCTACATTACAAACTCATCTCTATTTTATTTCATATTTTTAATTATTAATGATATTCACCCTCAATTAATCACATATTGATCAGACACGATAATCAATGTTTGTTGTGAGTATAATAAAATTAATACTTCATCCATTCCGATCAAATTGTCTCATTTTGACCGGAGACAATAATCAAAGCATGTGAGTGATAGTAGGTGATAGTGAAATGAATATTTTACTAATGAGTGTGAAAAACTTGCTATTTTAGAAAAATGAACTAATATCACGGGACAGACAAAGATGAAAAAGTGGACAATTTATGCGGGATTGGGGAAGTATTTTATTAATAAGTGAAAATTTTACCATTTTAGAAAATATAACTAATATAACAAGACAGACGAAAAAGGAAAACGGGATTAATATAATGGAACGGAGGAATATATTTTTATAACAAGACAGACGAAAAAGGAAAACGGGATTAATATAATGGAACGGAGGAATATATTTTTCTTACATTTGAAATATCAATCCATGATTCTTGAATAGAAGTTAGAACTTTGATTTAGAATTACAATTTACATGACTTTGAGTTCCCATTTAAATATTACTAATATATAATGTGTATTTAGGAGAAAGGGACATATAATATAGGTGAGGATGAGGCAGGTGTAAAGTAAGGCAATAAATTAAAAGCAGATAAAGTATGTGACATGATGTTGTTGCCTTATATCATACCCATATAATTAATAATTTTCATCAAATAATCACAACATAAATTTGGGAACCCCCTTAATCTCATCATATTGTTGGAACTAATCACCACAGCTTAATCATTTCTACTTACCTCTCCCAACAATTTCATATCTTATTCTTTTAATTCATTCATAATCAAAGAGATATTAATAAATTTCGAACCGAAACTTTATGTACATTAATTAAAATACTTTTTAAATGGTCTTATCTAAGTCCAAAAATTCTAAAATAGTGATTCTAGAACAAATGGAAACGTGTCAAATTAATAGAAGTGGGAGTAGATGTGTGTTACTAATTGAGTGTGTGATTAGAAATATATGATTAAGTAATTAAGTTAGTTGTGGTTGGGATTATTTTTTGGTAATGAAATTTGCTTTTTCCTTACTCATATTTAACATTATGGGTGGTTGCACTTTTATTTATTTACAATAAGTTGGTGCGTGTGTGTGTGTGTGTGACATTGTTGATTATTGTCATTATTTTTGGGCTTCTAGAAGGATTGTTTTGTGTAGGGGTGCAAGCCACAATGAGATAACTACAAGTGACTATTGTTAGTGGTTGATTTTTTTTATTTATTTATTTTAAACACACGCCCTAAATATCTTCATGTAAACTCGAATTTATATATCTTGATCATAGATAAAATACTTTAAACCACTATACCCAAACAATTGACAACTTTATTTATTTATTTTTTAATTTATTTTTACGGAAAAAGAGATGATTTATTATGAAACTTTTATACATAAAATGTCCACTATTAAAATGTACGGGATGTCAATCAAGTCAACTTGTTGGTTTCAGATATGCCCAATTGGCCTGCGGTTATTGGTCCTGGTCAAATCGGATTGAAATTTTCTCGGGCTAAAAAATCTTGACTCTAACCCTAATCCTAACCCATCAATTTTCGGGCTAGTCCGTTGAGTCAATAAATTTATTATTTATTCTTTATTTTTAATATAATTGCACTCTTTTAATATTTAAATGTTGAAAAACAAACAAAATATTATTTCTCTCTTATGAAAATGCAAAATACAACACAAAAATGCATTAATTTTTATTTTAACAATATTTGAATATATTTTAACTTCATAAATAAATAAACTTAACTCTGTATTGAACTTTATTTGAACTAAATACAATTATATAACTTAAACTTAATTAATAACTATCATCTTAAATATTATAAGCAAATTTTAATTAGTAATATAATTATAAAAAAATATATTAATAAAAATAATAATCAGGTTAATCGGGCCAACCCGTCGAGTTTCGAGCTCAATCCTATTGGGTTTCGAGTTTTTCGGTTCTAGACGATTCGGGCCAAAATATCTCGGCCATAACCTGCATTTTTACTTGAGTTAATCAAGCCAACGTGCAGGGTTTGAACTAAATTGACATCCTTATTAAAATGTTCCAAAAAATGTTTGTGATTGAACTTAGAGTAAGAGATATGAGACAACTATAAAGAAATTACGAACTTCTGCTAAAAAAAATTTCCAATTTGAATTGACTCTATCTGAATAATTCATAGTTATTGGGTGGTATTAATCCAAAAAACGAACGAGTTGCCCTAATCAGCATCCCTACCATCACCACATGATTTTCTCCTCCCCTAACACGAAAATAAGATTGAAAACAAGTTGTGACTGTCAATCACAATCCTTAAATCTACCCATCAATTTGGTACTCCCTCCGTCCCACTCCAATTGACACACTTACTAAATTGGGTGTCCCAACCAAATTGACACATTTCTAAAAATGGCAACTTTTTCACACTCAACAATAAAAATATTAATCCCACTAACTCATTTTACACTTACAACTCTTAATTTCCGTGCCGAAAAGAAATATGCCAATTGGCATGGGACGGAGGGAATATTTGTTATCTAAAGGGTTGGTGTGGAGAGAGAGAGAGGCCCATTGTGTAATTTGGTGCATTAATTTTTACCTACTTAATCATCTCTTTTTCTCAATTGTCCTCCAAAAAATGGCTCCACCTTTAATTTTTGGGATGGTTAGTGTATATTCGTTAAAGCTTAACCATAATTCCAAACGTGCAAAGCTATATGAATATATACTACATTCTAAGAAATACATAGTTCAAGATTTCTTACTAATGTACTATCACATATAGGTAAGAGTGTAATCAAACTGAGTTGAGTAGTGTTGTGTTTAAGTTTGAGTACTTGTGTAGTATCGAGTTGAACTTCGAATTTTTTTATCGAATACTTTGAAGTTCATGAACTTTATTTAGCTTTAGTCAAATTTAACCGAACTTTCTAAATTTAGAATATATTTAAAATATTCATTATTATTTTTTAAAAAATTATTTATTCCAATTTGTATCAATTCATATCCATACTAAAATTCAATTTTTTCTCATTACTAGAAAAATTTATCATTATTGTTACTCTTAAATGGTGAAAATATACTTTTATAAGATTAATTATTTTATATTTCTTACTAATTTTAGTTAACGTGCTTGCTCACGAGTTGAATGCTATAATGCTCAAATTTGGTTCATTTGATAAACGAGTTCGAACAAGCTTTTATTTAATTGATATCCAAATAGCTTACAAACATTTTGATTAATTAAAACCCTACACAAAAGGTGATTTATTATTATTATTATTATTGTATTGAAGAATATTATATTTACTCAAATTCGTTCCATTCTCAATATAATTAGCTTACAAATTTAATTATATATGAAATTAAAGTATTCCTATTTGAGTAGAAATTCAAATAATTTACAGATAGGTACGTGCAATTTAGAATAATTACGAGAGAAACAGTAAAAGTGAAAAGACGTGGTAACAGAAAAGCAATAAATGGGTTTGCCCTGCATCACTTTCCACCTCCATTAAAATAGGATTGGCACTTGTCATACCAATGAGAGTTAGGTTGGATGAATTTCCACCTAGTGGGGTTTCTCCTATTCCAATCTTTCTATTCTATCCCCTCATAATTAACCCTCCCCCCCATTGCTAATCACATCCATCTGGGGAACATGGTGTATCAGGAAATTCTACATCAATATTTTTATTTTTTTGGTTAATTAAGAGGAAAATAATTAGGCCAATAATCATGTGTTTAGGTATGCAACAAAACCCATGGGTCGTGCATGGGGCTGTCCTAAACCACAACTAAAGTGTTTCTTACCTACCTCTCCTCTTCTGGTTCTTCACCATGTGGGATTTGGGTCTCTGTCAATTTGACCACCCTAATTTGGTTTATCAAACCTAATGTTAATCACATCTATAACTATTTACTAACATGATTTTTTTTTTTAATTTTATGTATGCCTTTCATGGAATATTTTTCCTATCTCAAATGTGTACATGGAAAATGTCTTTCTAAAGTCTAGACAGTGAATGTTCTATATATAAATATTTTCAAGTGAAGAATCTTTATATAACTCTATAGTTTGAATTTGTCAAATGACCAAGTCTTGAACTCAATTTAATTATAGTAGTAGTATTTACCAGATGAAGAAAGATTTTATAATAACATTAAAAATCATCACCTAGGGATAGGGCTGTGACAAGATTTAGTACAGTAGGATTTGGATCCCCTGTGCCAAACCACAACAGTAGGGGTTGTTGTGCACATCCCACGACTAAATATTTTTTTAAAGATTTATTTCATAATTGAAATGAATGTGTAGCTGTGGGATGTACACATCCCCGCAGTGATTTGGCAAAATAGGGAATCCAAATCCGTAAAGTAGGCGACAATATAGCCAAACCACTGCAGGGGTGTTGTGCATATTCCACAACCACATACTTTTTTTTTAGATTTATTTCATAATTGAAATGAATGCATGGTTGTGGGATGTATACAACACCCTTTGCTGTAATTTAGCACAGTAGGAGATCCAAATCTGTAAAGTAGACAACACGGCATAACGACACTATCCTTAAGTACCAAAGTGCGCAACTTTAGTACTATTCATCACCTTTAATCATTCAGACTCGAACTCTTCCCAACTCTAATTCAATACAGAAACTCAACGGGTATAAAAAAAACACGACGAAATATGTTTAGTTTAAGCGTGAGCTTTCGACTAACCCGAGTGATGTGGCTGAGTAAACCTCCAGTGAGTTATTTCAATAGGTGGTATATATATTGTATCCAATACAAACATATATGGTGTGGCTGGAGGGGCAGGGACGTCCAATGCCTGTCCATGAGTATCATAGAATAGAATGGAACAATGTTACCATGTTCATTTATCTATTTCACCTTTTCTTGACTTCGTATAAGTAGCCGATAATCACTACTGCTGCAGCAACAGCAACTCCGAAAGCACTCTGTGCCAGGATAGTGCCATCTTTCACGGTTGGCTTTGCACTGGGCACGAACCCTAACTCGGACAGTTTCTTGTGCGACTCAGCGTAATCTTTAAAGAAGGCTTCTTCATCCTGCAAATGGGGCAGTAGGTTAATGCAGCTACTTGCTAATAGGGATGTAAATAAATCAAACTGTTCTTGAGCTACTCGGATCTCAACTCGATAAAAGCTCGTTTAGTAAACGAACCAAACTTGAGCATCATAGTATTCGACTCGTGAGCTCGTGACAAGGCTTGTTAACTAAAGTTAGTAAGAAATATAAATTAATTACTTTTATAAAATAATATTTTCACGATTTAAGAGTAACAATAACAGTAATTCTTTTTAGTAAGGAGAAATTTTTTGAACGTGAGCATGAATATGATACTAATTTTGGAATAAATAACTTTTTCTTTCAAACTAATAATGAATATTTTAAATCTATTCTAAATTTAGAAATTTCTTTTAGACTCGACCACAGCTCGATAAAGTTCATGAACATCAAAGTATTCTATAAAAAAAATTAAAGCTCGACCCAATATTATACGAATTAAATTTGAGCATGACACTACTCGACTCTGACTCAATTCGATTACACCCCTAACATAAAATAGTTCGAGACTCCATATTGTACCTTAGTATAAAGCTCCACATAACGCCGGAACTCAGGATCATCCAGCAAAGCCATATCAGTGGGGAGTTTCAGCAAACCCTCTGTTTCACCCTTGAGCAGCTCCCTGGTTTTAGATAAATGCATATAAGGAGAGAAATTGACTTAATGAAATACATGAGATGATCTTATAAACCACTTACTGAAAATAGGAATTGTCAAATTTAAGTGGCTCTTTAGTCCAAGCGCCATCGAAGCCTGACCTTTCAGGATGTGCCCTTCCCTACACAAAAACATCAACCAAATTTATATCAAAACAATTTATTTTTCCCTTTTCTTCTTTTCCCCCATGGGAAAAGACCCATTTGGAGGTATATTCAGAGAAGCGGTGAATGGAAATTACAAGGGTGTGGCCACCAGATAGTGCCACAATGTCTTTATCGGATAAACCCATCCGATAAAAAACCTCCTTCAGATGTGGGACACCTAAAATCAAAAGACATAAAGGTACATTAGTTCAAATTCAGAATATCAGCTTGCAATGGAAATGGTAATACTCTCAAGTTGCTCCAGTATGGAGTGTTTTCTCCCTAGTCTACATGAGACTAAATTTTATAAAATCTAATACGTGACCAAGTGCAGGATATGCTGGGAAGAATTTCAGTCTACAAAAGTTAGAATCACAGATATTTGGCCAATATCTTGAGCAGAAATGAACTCTTACATCTCAAGAGTTTACATACAGAATGTAAGGCCAAAAAAGTGTGTGTCATAGCATATGATGTTAGCAAATGACAAGATTCAAGAACTAAGATTTTCATAATATTTTTGTTTGACCTTTATTAGCATCCGGAAGCCTCCCTTCCTTTGGAGAAATCTTAGAGTCCTGAAAAAAGAAAGGCCGCTAACATTAATATTGCTCATTCAGTTAATAACATGCAGTAGAATTTAGATCATCCCATAGGCCAGAGCACAATGGGATAAATACTTTAACACCAGGCACGAGAGAGTTTTTCCTCAGTTATCTCTGAAGATAGACTAACAAGTACCTTTCTACCAGGAACAAAATTGATTGTGGGCCCTCCAGTAACTTCAACTGCAACAACGCCTGCAAGCTATAGAGTAAAAATAGTCCAGTTAGTGTATGAACTTATTACTGATCCCAATTACACCTGGCACAAGACTGAAGGCTTCACTCTACTTGTAATCAAAGGAATATAATTTATAGAGTTCCTAATTGCCCTAAGTTCATCCCGATCAGAAATTTGTACAAATAATCAGCAAGTACCTGACTTCTGTAGCACTTATAAGTATGGGGAGAGGGAAATGGGGTTAATCTATAGATTGTTTAGAGAAATATTTTTCCTTTTGAGTGATTTACACAGCAGATCAATTGATACACTAAGTTTCTAGAGTAACATGATTTCCCAGGTGAATCAAATAAAACGAACAACTCTGCATACCCAAACCAAACACTAAAGAGTATCATATTATGAAATCCATAAATACTCAATTGTACAAAAAGTTAGCCGAGACCAGTTCAAAATTTTACACTTACTTTGACAAAGTCATTTGATAAACAAATTCAATCAACTTACAAAAAATTAAAAGCTCTGATTCCCCTTATATCAACCAGCAGTTACTGAAGAGCATTAGGAAGATTACCTGGTACAAATCGGCGTATGTGATTTTTGGGCATTTAGACTTCACTTGTTCTGCAATCAAATAAAATATTAACCTCAACAAAACCTGTAGAACTAAAATACAACTAAGAATGTAGCATCCAACAATAAGAAGTTAAAGAGTGGTATTAAATATGAGGTTTTGTCATTTTAGAAGCTCAACACACTCCAATAACTAATTAAAAATGTGATCCAACATTTTACAAGCTCTAAATGGGTGCTTGACAATGTTTAATTTAAGGCACTTTATCTTGTGCATATTAATATATTATAAGATAATTTTTTTTGTAAATAAGATATCAAATTTCATTTTGAAAATAAGTTGTTGGAGTGTGATTGATTGAGCTTGCATGATACTAGTAATAGCAAATTTGTGATAGTTTAGATCTCCCCCAGAAGGTTGATGCTCCCTTGAAAGAGCATGTAAGTTCCTAACAACTTGTTTCTAGAACAAACAAGATCTTCTTTTACAATGGTTGGCAAATAAGTAGCTTAAGCACCCTCTATCTAGCATCCTATAACGGAGTTTATAAGCTCCTTGAAATACGCTAAGCTAGTCTGCCAGGCAGACACCCTTTAAATCCATCAAACCAAAAATGTCCAAACAATCATGTGGAACAGCTAATTAGAATGTAGCACAGTAGCCAATAACACCGTCCAAATCACCCAAATAGAATAAAAAGAATCTGATGATTCATAGCGTTATACAACAAACACGAGCAGTCTGGTGCAATTAATCTCAGCAAAAATCTTCAAAACAGTCAAAAACAGCAGCAGAAAACACAAAATACAGGACTCACCGCAAAAATCAAGTGCGATTTTCAATCCACTGTTAGCTCCGTGAGAGTACTCCTCTTCGCTCCGAATCGAGCCGTTCGGACCTCCAGTCTTGGTGTTCACATCGTAAGTCCCCGCATCATGCCATCTAATCAGAACACAATCCGAATATAATGAAAAAAAAGAAAAGCAGTCTCATTCAAACTAATCAAATATCATTTCCACCAAGCTCTCATCCAAAACAGAAATCAATGAACAAAAAAATGGGGAGGAAACGAAGCAAAAATAAGGCGAAATAGAAATTACGCCAGACGAAGCATAATAGGCGCGCAATTCTTGCTGGCGATGAGAGAGCGGAGCTCACGGCGCGCTTTATCGACGTCCTTGAGGTATTCAGAGTCGACGATGAGTTTCGCCATGACGGAGGGATGAGTGATGAGATAAGATTTTTTTCAGTTTTGCAATATGTTGACTGGCGTTAATATATATGAGCGGGGAAGAAGGAGACTGAAATTTGTTTTTCTGTTTTTTTTCAGTAAAATATTTATATTTTTGGGTTATTGTGATTGGCGATATATGAGAGAGAAAACTGTAGCCTTAAAAAACGAGCCCTCTCATATAATTTCTTTTTGATATTTTTTAAGTGTGAATATCTAGTGTGATGTGCGTGTTTTAAGTAGGGGTGGGGGTGTACATGAGCCGAGCTACTCGGAGATCGACTCGAAAAAAGCTCGATCGAAGTTCGATTGTTAGATAAACGAACCGAGCTCGAGCTTCGAGCCGAGCTCGAGCTCGGATGTGTTCGGTTTGTCAGGCTCGCGAGCATGTTCGAGTTCGAGCTTGAATCGAGCTCGAACTCGAACATGTTCGCGAGCAGGCTCGTTTAACAGGCTCGCGAGTAAGCTCGCGAGTAGGCTCGTTTAACAGGTTCGCGAGCAACCTCGCGAGCAGGCTCGTTTAAGAGATCGCGAGTAGGCTCGTTAAAAAGCTCGTTTATAAGCTCGATTTTTTTTTTATTAAAATATGATATTTATATATTTTTCTATTTCCATACTATTTATATTACATATTTATATAAACTATTTAAATTTCTAATATATTTTTAAAATGTAACTGTTGAGTTTTAATACTTTTTAAAAAAATGTACACATAATAGAAAAGTAAGATGAAGATTTATATAATCAATGAATCATATAAACTTTTAAATCTTAATGCTTTTTAAAAGTGTTAATAGAAAAGTATTAATGCATTATATATTTATGTAAACTATTGAATTATAATATTTTTGTCAAAATGTGTAGATAATAGAAAAAATAAGATATAAAAATATATAATAAAACAAACTCCAAAGTTATAATTGTTCAATATATAAGTATTAATGCATAATATATCTATGTAAACTATTGAATCATAATAC
>JAPKLW010000924.1:20862-83497 GCA_026898455.1 Plectranthus barbatus | reverse complement strand
ACTATTGAATCATAATACTTTTGTCAAAATGTGTAGATAATAAAAAAAGTAACATAAAAATATATAATAAAACAAACTACTTAGTTATAATTGTTCAATATACAAGTATTAATGCATAATATATCTATGTAAACTTTTGAAACAATCTATTTTATGAGAAATTTATGTTATTTGTAAATCTAAGAGAAACTTAAACAAACAATATATTATTATTGAAATAATAATGTTTGTATATACTTTTAAATTTTAATATATTTGAAAAAATGAACACATAGTGGAAAGTTAAGATAAAAATATATAATTAAAACAAACTCATAAGTTATATTACTCAATACACAAATATTAATGTATAATAAATTTATATACACAATTAAATCATAATACTTTTGTTAAAATGTATATATAATGGAAAAGTAAGATAAAATTATATAATTAAAACAAACTCTTAACTTATAATTATTCATTATAAAAAAAATAGTGTGTAAACTATATTACTGCATAGTATATGATATATCTATTAAAATAATTAAATCATAATAGTTTTGCTAAAATGTATAGATAATGAAAAAGTAAGATAAAAATATATAATTAAAATAAACTCCAAAGTTAGTTACTCAATATTCAAATATATATGAATAATATATGTATATAACTTATTAAATCATTAAGTAAGAATAAAAATATAGTTAAAACAAACTCCTAAGTTATAATTACTCAAAATACAAATATTAATGCATAGTATATGATATATCTATTAAAATCATTAAATCATAATACTTTTGCTAGAATTATAGATAATAAACTCCAAAGTTAGTTAGTCAATATTAATGCATGGTATATGATATATCTATAAAAACTATTAAATCATATGAGTTTTGTTAAAATGTATATTTTAACAAAAATTATACTTTATTTCTCTATAATTTGTATATTTTATTAATTATGATGTTTATATTTTATCACTATAATTTATATATTTTAATAAAAAATTATACTTTTTTCCTCTAAACGAGCTCGAGTCGAGCTTACAAAGTTGAATCGAGCTCGAACTCGAGCTCACGGGCATACTCGCGATCTCTTAAACGAGCCTATTCACGAGCCTGCTCGAATACAACCTTGCCGAACCGAACTCGAGCCGAGCTCGAACCGAGCTCGAGCTTTTACAATCGAGCTCGAGCTCGAGCTCCAAAACTAAAAAAATTTCGAGCTCGAGCCGAGCTCAAGCTCGAACAAAATCACACGAACCGAGCTCGAGCAGCTCACTACTCGGCTCGGTTCGTGTACACCCCTAGGTGGGAATAGGTCGGGCTACCCGACAGGGGCCTACGGCCTAGCCTACCACAGGCCAGGCCAATTTCGTAAATAGGTCAGGCTTAGGCTATTTAAAAAGCCTATTTAGCTAAGCAGGCCCGGGCTCAGGCTCGAAAATAGGCCTACTAAGCCTAACAGACCGGCCTATAAAAATAATCATATATTATATAATCAATTAAATATATTTATTATCTAGAATTAAAAATTTATTTATGATTTATGAATAATAAAATAAGTTAAATAAATCATTTGTTACTAAATAATATATTTATCTAATTTATTAAATGTATTTGTTATTGAAATAACATAATATATTTATAACTTAAAAATAAAATATACATTATAAATTTTAAGTAGGCTTTATACAAGCTAAAGATCAGGCCTATTTCATTAAAAAGGCCAGGCTTAGGCCTACAAAAAAGGCCTACTATAAATAACAGGCCAGGCTCAGGCCGCTTTAAATTATAGCAGGCCCAGACCTTCGGGACCAAAGCCCAGCCTATTCCCACCCCTAGTTTTAAGTAAGGGTGTGCAAAAATCGAACCGAACCGTAAGGAAAACATTGACCGAACTATTGTAATTTGGATGGTTCGGTTCGATTGTAATTATTTTGGTTCGGTTGTCGGTTCCTAAAAATGAAAACCGAACTTAATTCGATTGGTTGTCAATTTTTTACTTCCGGAATCGAAAACCGAACCGACCGACCGAACTTAAAATATAATTAATTAAGTAATATATATTTTATTATATACTATTAATTTTAAATACAATAATAATAATAATAATAATAATAATAAACATTAAACCTAAAATCTAATCTCATATATTAGTAGTATATAATATAATATATATTATTTAATTTATTGTATTTTGATATGTAATTTATAAGGAATTTACAATTTGTTGGTGTTAAAATATTGAAAAACATGAAAATAATCGGTTGGAATCGAACCTATCAAAACCGAACCGAATTATTCAGTTCGGTTTTTGGTCGGTTCTCTAGAGTGGTTCGGTTAATTCGATTTTAGCCATTTCAATCGGGTTACAATCGAACCGACCAAATGCTCAGCTCTAATTTTAATCGCATTTGATTTGAAATTTATTTTAAGCAATACACTTTTGTAGTGAGAGGCATTTGAAAATATTTCATTTGAAATTTATTTTACAATACACTACGCACAAGTAAATATTTGCACTATAATGCAAAATTAGGGGTGTGCATTCGGTCGGTTCGGTTGAGAACCGTCCGAAATTTTGACAACCGAACGGACCGAACCGAAAATGGAAACTGACCGAAAACCGAACCGACAACCGAACCGAATAATTCAGTTCGGTTTTGGTCGGTTCGGTTCAAACCGAAGTGCAAAAAAAAAATGGGCAAGGCGAGCAGCAGCAAGGGAGAGGCCGAGCGTCTGAAAATGGGCAGGGCGAGCCGCTTGGCCGAGACTCGAGAGGGGCAAGGCGTGCTGCTTGGCCTTGCGTGCAGCCGTGTCGGCGAGGGAGAAGGGTAGGGCGAGCCGCGACTCGCGAGCGAGAGGGTGAGGTGAGCGAGAGGGGGAGGAAGAGTCCGACCATCTGAGCGAGAGGGGGAGCAAGAGGTGAGGACTGGACGAGGCGGCGCCGGTGCGAGTGAAGCGGTGCCGGTGAATGGGTGGCAGTGTGGCCTGCGGGGGAAACGGTGCCGGTGATTTGGGTTATGTTAGAGTTCGGTTCGATCGAATGAGATTGGGGGGAATGGGTATTGATTTATGAATTATTATTATTATTATTATTATTATTATTATTATTATATATTTAATTTATAATTATTATATATTAGTTCGGTCGGTTCGGTTCGGTCGGTTCTTGCACACCCCTATGCAAAATATCTTACCAAAATAAATTACTAGACTATCTTGCATAAATTTTTATTTTTTTAAAAATACATTTTTTTTGTTGATGAAGAATTGACAACACTCAACTCTACAAGTTACATATGTTAAATAACAAAAAATTGACACAATTAGTGAATTTTTTGACAATTAACTCTGAAAGTCATAATTATCAAAAACATTCCTACATCAATGAACTTTCAAGAGTTCATAATTTCAGAGCAAACTTGGAGAATAGCATGTGTTTCAGGCATAGGCAACAACATACTATGTTGTCCTTTGTTCGTGACGAAGTGGTGAAAACGTCTTGCTGATCTTATGGATTTGAGATTTTTCAAGAATATCAGAATGCGTGAATTTAAATAATAATAATAGCAGAAGACAGGGAAACCAACAAAACATGTAAGAAACCAACATGGCAATCGATATATAGACACAAGCAGCACATACTAGTGATACAATATAGCCAAATACCTGTGCAATATCAGAACTACTACATGCTTGTACTAAGATTTCTCGTCTTGTTCTTCTCTGGAGCAGCTGAGATCAAGATGTTTGCCACTGCAGCTCAAGCTGTATCCGTCCATTCTTCGAGTCGATGAGAAGAAACTTCTCGTTAATCCTCTTGTTGCTGACAACATCCCCTAGGCTGATGTCAACGTATCCCAGTGTTTCCTGATTTCGAGCCACGGATAGTATACAGAGTCATAAACAAGAAACTAAGCAGCAGAATACGCGGGGAGGCTATAAACTCATAGTTGTAGAAATCCTTGCCTAGGCGCTACGCATTCCCAGTGGAATCAATTATCCTCAAATTCCCATGTTTAATCGGTTTGGCAAGTAATCGGCGCCTAAGCACTGCCTATGCGCCGATCTAGGTGGCCAACTAAGTTTGCTATACGCCGTTTAGGTGGCTGGCTGACTAAGCGGGCTATGTGTTATCTAATCAGTTTTATTAAAAAAATAATTAAAATTTATATAATCTTCATTTTTATTTGTTGATAAATATATATTATAAATATTAAATAAAAAATTAACTTACTGTTAGGGTTAAACAATTGAGTTGTAACAAACCCTTATCTAGAAACTAGTTGTTATCTAGAAGAGCTATATGACAACTAGTTTCTAGATAAGGGTTTGTTACAACTCAAGTGCTTAACCCTAACACTTACTGATTAAATACCGTCTAGAAAACGTCTAGGCTCCGCCTAAACCGTCTTAGGTAGTAGGCTCCATCCGAGCGCCCGACTAGCCTAACGATTTTTAAAATCATGTGAACTACTCTTAAAGGTGGTATGAATACCTTAGGATGCAGCAGGCCAGTTCTGGTTGATGTGCTGTATACTTCGACGTGAAGCTTGTCCGACAATGGCGGTTCGTCCAGCATGAATGTGAAGACCTCTTCCCATCTGGGATCTCGGTTCTTCTTTATTTGCTGCGTAAACAGTTGAAAAACAACAGCTAAAGTAACAAGATAATCAAATAGTAGACATACAACTGTGCAGGCAGCATTTAGTAGGAAGCAATATTCAAAGCAGAACTGGCCCTTCTGGCCTCAGTAATTACATAAATGATCCCAAAAAAGACATAATTTCCATCATTATTGTGTGCTCAAATGATGCAGAATATCAATAATTGGAGTTTTGTGTTGACTAATCTTGTAATCTGCAGAATTGCTAGGAAGCAGCAGGTAGAGTAGGGGTGAGCAAAAATCGAACCAAAATTGCTAAATCAAACCGAACCGTCGGTTTCAATTCCGTTATTTAATGCATTCGATTTCGGTTCGATCTGGATTTTGAGAATTTTTTTTGTTTTCCCAATAAATATAAAAACAATAAAACATATAAAATTTAAATTATAAAATTTTTATTTTATTTTAAATCTCTAAATTAAACCTAAATCAAAATATTTTATACATTAAAATATATGTTTTAATTCAAATGTTTTATAAAAATGTGCAAGAAATTTCGATTAAAACCGAAACTGCCGGTTTAATTAAAACTGCCAAACCGAACCGAAAACCCCTATTCGGTGTGGTTCAATTTCGGTTCGGGTTGTACAATATTAGCAGTTCGGTTCGGTCTGGATTTTAAATAAATTAGGTTTAGCAGTTTGGGTGGTTCGAAGGATTTCCAGGTTTTCTTCTTGTTTTACCTTATGAATAGAACCATTCTGTTGTGATCGGATGACTATATCGCATAGAAATTATAAACAAGCAAACAGTAAAGATTCAGACACAAGAATTACGTGGTTTGACAGTGCATTCATTATTTTTGTGTGATAGCAAGTGACAATGGTCGGCTCTGTCTAAATACCGAACCGCCCAAACCCCCAAACCAAACTTTTACAAATCCAAACCAAATCGAGCTGCTAATAGTGTATAAACCGAACCACACCAAATAGGCTGATTTGTTTTGGTTTGGTTAGCCGGTTTTAACCAAACCAACGATTTTGGTTTTAACCGAAATTATCATTACATTATTATATTAAACTGTTCTCGTCAAATTTTACTATTCTTATTTTCACCTGGGATAAATCAAGATAAAATTTAGTGATACACACCTTAGTTTTTCGTTCCTCTCCTTTGCAGATGATGCGGACATATGGGTTGGTGTGGTGCTTCCCCTCAACATCTTGAGCTTCATGCACTGTAACCACCAGCACACCTCCACCCGGCGGTGCGCCTTCGGGAGCCTTCTGTGGTGCACCGGAGTCCTCGCCATCTTTTGGCAAATCTTCATCTTCATCTTCTTCATCCTTGAAAGGTTTGTATGTCAACTCCACAACAATCTGGCCACGCATCTTATCATTTTGAGCATCATTTGGGTCCATGTTCTTGAGCAGATCCAGTGTCAACGTTTTTGCTTCGTCGTGGGGAAGATCCTTCAATGGAACTACGTTCATACCCATCTTTTCATGTTTGCCCACCTGAACGCAAACATAAAAAAAAAAACCAGGTGTTGGATATCACAACATAACTATGAAAAACCAGGTGTTGGATATCACAACATAACTATGAAAAAGTGGTCAAACCGGATTTATTTGATCGATTTGGTCGGTTATAATTTTAATTTTCAAACTGGCAGTTTCAAAACCGGTTCGTTCCGGTTTGGAGGAACAAATCAGTCGGATTTATTTGGTCGATTTGTCCAGTTATAATTTTAATTTTCAAACTGGCTGTTTCAAAACCGGTTCGTTCCGGTTTGGAGGAACAAACCAGCCGTTTTGGACCGCCCCTTTATTAGTCCAATTTTCTAAAAAGGCAAACTTTTTCTCACTCACTAATAAAATATTAATTCTAAGATTCGAACTTGGGATGTCCAAGATAAACATGCTGCACACTAACCAACTTAAGTATACATTAACTTGTAAAATGTTTAAATAAATATATATATATATATATATATATCCGGCCAGTCAGGCCGAAACGACCGGTTTGGGCCACCAAAATGTAACCGGACCGGTCATGTTTGGTTTCAAATTTTTCGAACGGCCGGTTAAAAAATTCTAATTTAAACCAGTCAAACTAGCCAAATAAATCTGGTTTAGCCAGTTTGATCGATTTCGGCCAAACCACAAACACCCTTAATTGAAATTTAAAATATGTCTCATTTTAAACCCGCCAAACCGGCCGACCAAATCGTCTCAAACTGTACTTATTGGTTTGACCGAAAATTTCCTTCAAAACCAGGTCAAACCGGACTGCGAACACCCCTGATAAATAGACATACCTGCTCCCAATCATAAACAACAAGTTGTAGTGCTTGTGTTTCAGGATCTTGTACAACCATGGTGAATTCTTCATTCCACTCGGGGTTCAAATTCTTGTGCTTTACAGTCGTCCTCTTCGATGGAGCCTTAGATTCAGTGAGCTTCAGTTTTACAAAAGGATCTGATGCACCTAATAGGTCTTTCTTCTTCAGCTTTAGGGCCTGCAAAACCTTCACATGGAGGAGTCCCACTGGCTTCTTCATAGCACTGATGATGCAAAGTAGTTAAAATATGAAAATATGATGACCCTACAGAATGAAGGCTATTTATAAGATTGCTACGTAAAAGACATACTTTGTGGGATCCAAAACTTGCACTTCAAGGGTTTTTGGCCACAGATACATGCCTGCAACTTGATCTTTGATGATTTCCTGCCGAACCGAATCAAATTACGAAATAATCGAATCGAAATTCATATTCAAATTTTCGATTATAACCGAATTTCAATATGAATTTAATAAAAATCAAAATCAAAAATAAAATTATATATATATATATATATATATATATATATATTAAAAATATATTTATATAAATACATGCAATATATATTTATTAATATTATATATATAAATTTGGTTATTAGGTTATTTCAGTACAAAAAAAAATGGAAAAACCAAAATATTGAAAAAAAAATTAACCGAACTGAACCCAAAATCGAAATAACCGAACTAAAATAGTTGAAATTTTTTCAGTTCAGTTCATTTTTTCAATTTTTTCGGTTTCTTGCTCACCCCTACTCAAAATCTTAGTCACAACATACATCTGATATAATGTAAACTCCACTTTCTTAAATAAGGCATTTCAAGAATTCATATGATGGAGTTGCACTTGTACCTGTACAAACCGATATAAGCCAGGAACTGACATGAGATCAGCCCCACCAAGCTTTAGCCCAAAGTCAACATGAGGCTGCAAAAAAAAAAAAAAAAAATTGGGGACAACTGAAACTGTTGCAAAATCTTACATTCAGCCATATAAAAATTTGACAGCTATCTTTACCATGGTGTTGAAACGGATAAAAAAGAATTTCACCAACCTTCTCCATAAGAGACACAAATATGTTGGCGAAGCATGGAAAGCTAGGAACAAGAGGCTTAAGGGTAATGCGGGGTAAAGCAAAGACTTGCAAATCCACAACCTGCAACATACAATCAAGAGTTCCATTTCATTTTGTCATTTTCTGTTTTGTTAATAGGCAAGGAGACAAAATTTCATTAAAATAGCCAACAACCTGAACAGTTGCTTTTAGTAGATAGGCTTTCACAGCAACAGTGATGTTAGGATTTCCAGCCCATTTCAAAGCTGGCTGCATGATCAACTCCTTTTCTTCAGTGAGGTAGACCTTCATACCTGCCATTGAGGTAACCTCAAGGTCCATCAAGTTTTTGCTCATATTTATTTGGCATTCATGTCTGAGACTCACCGACCTTGAAAAGTAGGAGGCAGAGATCCCAGAGTCAGTGTTTCGAATTCAACTGACTTGATTTTGTATTTGGGAATTTGCTCAGAAATAATTGGAGCAGCTACTTTTTTGGCTGTCTTGCAAATTGCCTAGAACAAACATTGAGAAATAATGCATAAAAGCAATGCAATTCAACTAGGTGAATTGGCATAATACTTGATGAGAATCAATACCTTGTCCAGGTAAGGCCACATAACTTCAATGAACTTGTTGAGCCAGTCAACCTTCATTCCGAAAGAGAGAATGGGGGAGGCGGACATCAATGAGAATCTACTTAACAGTTAACCAAAGTGATTGAGTCATCGCAAACTTACACGATGGTAGTCTGGATTCTTCACCCAAAATGGTATTTCAGGAAGTAGTTGTTGCAAAGATTTAGAGTCTTGCTCAACCAAAGGGCGGATGGAAGGATTCTGTTCGAGTACAAAAGTAAGAAATTTTATCATATCCAAAGAAGTCTGCATGTTCCTCTTTGACAGTTCTCAATCCACAAGCAACTATGACCATAAACTAAATGAAAGACCATATGTTCTTAATGCAGCAATCAAGGAATAGATGAAGATACAAAACAACAATACCAAGAGAAGGTATTATGATATAATTCCAACTAAATTCCGTCCAAATTCCAAAAGATGCAGCAATCTAGCTTAAATTCCATCTGTTCACAGTTAATAGGCATTTTACCAAGAATTGCACTATACAATTCAACATTTGACTTGTTTTCAAACACTAGGAAGCAACAGAATAGTTAACAGTTCTCATCTCACATGAGTACTTATCAACAATAAACATCCTCACACATTTTAACAAGCTACAAATAATTCTTCCCTAATCTGCTGCTACTCCAAAAAAACCCGGGAAAAACATTAAAGCAAAATCACAAGAACTTCGACTGCGTGTGTGTGTGTGTGAGAGAGAGAGAGAGAGAGAGAGAGAGAGAGAGAGAGAGCAACACCTTAACATCTCTAGGCTGAAAGAAGATGAAAAAGAAATACCCAGCAACCAGTCCAGACGAAACCCCAAATCCAAATCCACAGCATCCCATTATTGTACTGATAAAACCCATCTTCAACAAATTTCTGGAACTCTTTTCGAATTCGATCGAAACCTCACTAGCTCCAATCAATCCTCCAACTCTCCTAGAAAATATAGATATCCACCATTTCTTAGTCAAAGTAATTCAACTAAGTTTCTGTTTTTTTTTTTTTTTTTTTTTTTTTTTTTTTGAAGATAGATTCTTCAAAATCTCGACGATATCCATGAATGTCGTGATTCATGAATGTCATTTCACGGGCCGATGCGTTGGACCGATCTGCTGCTACCGGAATGCGATGGACGATGGTGACGCGGCATCGTAGTATATGTGGTAGAGAAATTTAAAATTTTATCTTCAATTTCTTTTGAAAAAAAAAAGAATTATTTAATACTCGCCCCACCCAATAAAAAGGGTTCCCTCTAAAATATTCGAAAACTCCCGCCAAGAAATGAAGAAAAGCCCTAGCTTCTATTACCAACCAGATTCTTCCCCCAAATCAGTTGCACTTCACTTGCAACAATCCAGCATTGTTAACCAAGTGAGCTGCTGAAGAAAATGCCGAGATCGAACCACCAAGACGACCTCGATCTCCTCCTCTCGCTTGAGGATCGCGTGCTCGAAACGCCGCCTTCCTCTCCTTCAGGTACCTCACAATCTGCAGCACCGGAACATTGTTGATATCCTCGATTTTTTTTTTTTTTTTTGTAATTGAAGTAGAATTTCTTGTTGCTGGAATTCTTGTTTAGTGTCGTGTTTATGATCTGGAAATGGTATATGATGTTAAGGATTTTGTGTTCGCGTAAGCATCGACGCGGGCTGTTTTGCCTTTAATAGTTAGGTGGGTTTGATAAGAGCATATTCATCAAAATCAATTTGGAAATTTATCTTTGCATTGAATATAATTGGTTCTTGATCGTCCTTTTTGTATTTGGAAATAGGGTGTTTGAAAGTTCTGAGGTGAATATGTTGTTTTTTGTATTACGTGTAGGGTATTTATCAGATGATGGGATGCCAAAGCAAACGGGGCCTGTAGACTTATCTGCTTTTCGATACGTAGTAAAAGATTGTCTTGATTATGATCCCAAAGATGTCAAGAAAGATCAGAAATCTCAGAAGAGCAAGAGCTCAAAAGAGATTGAAATTGAAAAATTTTCAGGACTACGAATTCAGTAGGTTTCCTTTTTCTTGATATTGAAGTTGATAATTGTTGAGGGCTCCACCTCTTTGTTGTATTGGGTGCTTGTGGTTGAAGATGTTATCAAATGTTTTTGTGATTAAGAGGGTTGAAAATTACAAGTTTAATTTCCACTTGAGTTTTGGTTCATTCTTGTGAACTGCTAAGATCATCAAAAGTTGTAGATATGTACAAGGTTTGGTGTGCCATGTATTTCTCTGCCCAGTTTGTATTTTCGCAAACCTTATGACATATAGATTGTTCATGTGTTCAAATCATTAGATTTAATAGAAGGATATGTGCTATTCCCTCAACATATTTTGTTTGATTAATGTATATCTTTCATTGTTCAGAAACTCAGTGGTCTCTCGTGTTGAGTTGAGCAACCATTTATCAGATATTAAATTTGTTCAGTTACCGACAATCAAGTAAGCTACATGGACAAAGAACTGAATCTTTTGTTATAGTAGCTACTAAAATCTAAATAGTTTCATTGAGGACATAACTCTTCATTGTTCTAGGAATTTGGTGAAAGGAGATACTCTTGCTGGCTGTTGGGCCACAATTGGAGTCTTAACTGAAAAGGGTGCTCCAAGGATGAGTTCAATAGGAAAGACTTTTGCAATTTGGAAAATGGGATGCTTAGGTGAAGAGACCGTTTCTCTGTTCTTGTTTGGGGATGCACATGAGAAGACCTGCGAGGCAAAAGTAGGGACCGTCTTTGCGCTGTTCAATTGCACCGTACGCAAAGATAAACCAGTATGGGACTTGATATTCTTTCATATGTTGGTAGTTTCCATTGAAGTCTCTCTGTTCCTCTTTTTTTCTTAGCATTTTTGCAATTATTTCAGGGACAATTTTCATTGAGCATCTATTCTGGTAAGCATATTTTGAAGCTGGGAACTTCAGCAGATATGGGCATTTGTCAGGGAAAAGGAAAAGACGGTGCCCCTTGTACAGGAGCCATTGACAAGTATACCAGATCCCTTCTTTGAGCCTTTGTTATTTTATATCAATAGTTGCTAAAGGACCTCACTGCTTTTGCCGATTTTGTTCTCCTACTTTTTCATAGTAAAAAATTTAATAGAAGCTATTTACTGGTTATGCACACCCCAAATATTTTGCTAATCTCGTGGGGAGTAGGGAAAAACTTTGTTTTCTTGCTCTAGCTCTTTTGATCATACTTGACTCTTCAAGAAGAAGGTTGTGCTTTTCCTAAGTTCCACAATTTTTATTTTATTTTATCTGGAAAGGATTTTGTTCATTTCAAATGCCATATTTGTACTAAATTATGGTGCTTAAGCATAAATTAAGTTCCCAGTCACACTTTACCAGCTAAAACACACTCACTCTTTGGAATATGACAATTTTGCATAGCTTGCTTTTCTAGTAATGGCTGTTGTATATGTTAATGTCTTTGAGAATCTTATGTGGAATAATTGCTTTTCTAATAATGGCTGTAGTAACTACTAATACCTTTTCCTCCATTTGCAGACGACGTAGAAAATACTGCGACTACCATACACAGGTACTGCAGAAACATGGTTATTGGCCATCAGCATTTCTTTGATCATTTTCAAATGATCACACTTCAGCAATGTTAACTCATCCTTTGTTCACATTCTTTTGCAAGAATTCATCGAGGAAATACACATCTATGAGGGCAGAGCTCAAAGGAGGGTAGGTGATCATAGTCATGATAAAGTCCATGACTCATTCTTGCAATGCTTTTCTCCTAACTGTTGAGTTCGATTTTTTCAGGAATTTAAGGACAGGCTTCAGAGACCATCTTAAGTCAGAAGGCATTTATGTAGTAAAACCTGCAGATAACAAAACAAACTCTACGAAGTCCACTCGGCCCGTGAAGCTATTGTCTGTGGAACAGTTAAAGCAGGCATTGAGGTTTGTTTGAACTAACTTCATTTTTGGCATTGCTATAGTAGTTTGTTAGATCTAAATAAAGTCTGCTAGTTCTTAATAGTATGAGCTGTAACTAAATTCTTTATATTTCTCACTGATGATTACTTCAACAAGAGACTCTCTAATCCCCAACTGTATTCTCACAGCAAGGCGGACAAAGTGACATCAAATGTACATTCTCAAGGAATAAGATTTCTGAATCACATGACAGGTATGCCGTATGCTGCTTTATAAGCTAATGATTAGGGGTGTCTGAACTCAAATCGAGTTTAAAATGACACTCTCGGTTCGGTTCAAAATCTCAAAAATCAAACTACATTTGGGTTCTGTTCGGTTTGTTGATTATCTAGAATTTTGATGCTGGTTTTTTTAGTTTGGCTTAAAACCAAAAAAAAAAATGGTTAATTCATGATTTGAATAAAAACTACCAAATGCACACCTTATGATATTGTTCGTTTTGAGTTGATCAATGCCTTGTGATTTTATTTTTAGATATTTCCCAAAAAAGGTCATGCTAATGGGAGTCATGCACACTCTTATACACAAGAAAACTGTTCCTTAATTTTCTAATGTGGGGCTTGGATTTGTAACTAGAACCACTGACCCAAATATCCGTAGCCTAAGCATATCCGGTGGCGGATGTAATAAGGGGATGGGGTAGGCTCCACTCCCTGTAGCCGAATTTTTTTTCAGTTTTAATAATAGAACGATATAATATTTTATGATATTATTCTTTTCATTGGCAAGTTATTAAGAAGAAGAGGGCTTAGATTGAAGAAAAACAGAGTGTAAATGGGTTGAGAGATAAGATGAGCCGAAAGTTCTTTTTGTTGTAGTACTAAGATTTTAGATTTTTATAGAATAGTGAGATTAGCTTTGATATATGAATTTATATCTATATTTTTGTTTTATTACGTGGTTTTTTTGTTACCTAAAAATTCAATGAAGCCCCTACGAAATATTTTTGGACCCACCCCTGCACATATCTGAGACCTCCCGTGCTACTCTCTTCCGCATCAATAATCTGATAAATGCACCTAAATTACAGGGAAAATGGATCCTCCTAAGATGACAAAGAAAGTTGCTAGTCATCCTCATCAACAAACAAGTAGAGCAGATAACAACAGGTGGTTAAAATTTGTCTCTTTCTATCCTTTTTTTTTCCCAAAAATTTCTTCTTGCATTTTCCCTCTTAAAATCTCTTGTTTGCGGTTGATCAGGTTCCGACAAGGTCTAGAACCAGATGCCAAAAGATTGAAAACAGATGTGAAAAATGGCCCAGAAAATAACAGCAAAGAGGCTGGTGTTAAGATGATTGAGTTAGATTTCCCTAGTTCTGATGAAGAAATGTGACATCTGATTTTTCTCCAAATTTTTCTGTAGTATCACAGCTACTGAGATGTTTTGTAAATTTATGTTTAGGATGTAGTGTTTTTGAACTGCTCATAGCTGGAATTTTGGATGCATTTTTTAACTAGTTGGGGATAAATTTCATCAATGCATGTTTTATACTATTACATTATTAATACAAACACATATATGATTTTAATTTGAGATGCAAGTAGTTAAAATATCTTATTTGTGTTTATTTAATTATTAGTTTGAGATATAATGGAGTGACAGTAAGTAAATATATACAACAAAATGAAAATTTGTATATCTGTTGTTGTGTTAATTCTATTTTAATGTAACCAATACTTGATGTGTGTGATTCATAAATATGCTTAAAAAAAAAAAAGATGTACAGTGTAGATACTCAGTTTTGCAGCTCCTAGTAAAAAAAAATTAAAAAGCAAAATTGATAGTTTAGGCAACCACGGTCCCCTCTCGGGATCTGTCATAAGAAAAGAAAAAAAAAATGAAATAAAATTAAGAAAATTAACGGACCACGGTTTCATTCCAATCGATTCCAACCACATGAGGCCTACTATATTTTTTAATTTCTTTTTGTTTTTAACCATTCATAGTATGATATGTGTTTTTTTTTTTTTAGTTTTGTTGGAGATTAATAATAATACTGATATATGTTTTATATAATATCATAAAATTAAATAAAAAATATATCAAAATTCACAAATATATATTCTCTATATAATATTGTAGTTGGATGGTTGCTAATAAATTATGTAGAATTGTTGTAGTTGGGTTGAGATATATTGATAATGTGGAACAGAGAGAAATTAATTAAGATTGTTCTTCAGCCACCGAAGTAAAAGAACAAGAAGAGAACGGGCCAAAAAGCATGCAGCATACTGTAAATTAGTGGCGAATCCAGAAAAATTTCGTGAGGGGCTGAATTTTTTTTTTTTTACCTTCACTAGACTTCAACCTCTTATTATTATATTTTTTTTTCTTATTTTCATCATTTTTTTCCTTTACGAGGGGAGCTAGTGCAGAAAATTCAAAATCGCAATACTATAAAAATGAAAAAAAATTCCGACTAGAGAGAGTCCACCCTTAATCTCTCATCCACTTGGGGTAGGGGCAATGTTAAACTACGACACTTTTTTTTAAAATAATAAAAAAATTATTTAAATTCGAACACTCAAATATTCCAAAAAAAATCGAACTACGGCCCCCATTGCTTTTTCCAATAATTTGCTGTAAAGTTGTGTTTTAACATGAGGCAATAATTTCATTTTATAAATCGCTTTATCATTCAAAGCTTGAACTAATCTTTAGGAGCAAGTTTTGAACTACTTTATTTGCTGAACACTACCCTTCACTACTTCCTTTGACTTAATAATAAATATAAAAATTTGAGATTATGAAATATAATTAAACTTGCATCACCATTCCCAATAATTATATTTGAATTGGAGAAATTAAAATGAATCACATATTTGATTGATGAAGATATATCGTGTATGATTTCTAATGGAGGAAGACGACATCCTACCAAATCAAAGCATTGTTGGTGATGTATGATATCACCTTACACCAAAAAAAAAAATTGTACGAATCATATATTTTTATTATATCAATACAAAGTGGGTTATAGCTCAAATCACACAATCAAAACCTTATCTCTTATTTAATAATGTATATTTTTTTTTAAAAAAAAATTACTTATATGCCAAATCAATATGTTTGAACTCCTAGTTATATAGTTTATTTACATATTAATATTTTATCAATAAAATAGATATTATTGGAAAGGAATATATCCTATTACAATAAAATATATGGTACCACTTCAACTAGATAAATTGGAGGAAAAACTCGAGATAAAAAGATTAGTTTTTTGTTTACTTTTTCCAGTCAAAGCAGAGGGTCTATTGATTTTAACAGACGCAAACAAAATATATGCAGTTGCATTTATTTACCAATAGAATCACAAATGTATAATTCACATATTGAATTTTATTTATTAACAATATATATAAATCACACTAAATCTAACGATTCCGTTTTTATTAATTTTCTTATCTAATTGGATTTTTCAATGTCAAAATCAAGAAAATAATAATTTCACACAATTCTTTTATTGTAAAATATTATTAAAATGGACTGGTGGACTTTTCCACGTTTATTTTATGTTCCGGCCCAATTTGAGTGAAACATCTGAGTTGACTTCAGGGAGTTTACAGTCTTTTCAAACACAAATTAAATAAAGGAAAAATTATTAATTATATTATTGTATTGGTCAATTATGAAAAATATTCTAATATTTTTCGTCAATAAATTGTACTTTGATGTTTAATTCGGTCAATTAAATTATACCTTATATCGTTAATGGTATTATAATTTTGTTGAATCATATGTTAGTTTTAGTTAATTGTATGCCACATATATATATTAAAAAAGAGAAGGCACGAATGATTTAACGAATGATTCATTAAAATTTTTACATTGTTACAAGATGAATGATATTTTTATTGAAAAAAAATAAATATTTGGATGAAAATTGAGTGATGGGAGAAGATATTTTTAATTGACATAATAAAATATTAATGGACTTTTATCTATTCAGGACCCGAAAGATAGTTTAATTATCGATTCAAGACCCGAAAGGTTAATTATCAATTTAGGACCTGAAAGATCACAAAGATTCTCAATCCAAGACCCGAAAGATCATACAATTCTCAATCCAGAACCCAAAAGATAATACAATTCTCAATTCAGAACCTTAAGATCAGGTCGGGTCCTGGATTGACAAATCATCTTTCGGGTCCTGAATTGATAATTAAACTATCTTTTGGGTCCGACAATTCTCCAATATTAATGTATAATTCAGTCATATTAAAAGTATTTTTTATAATTGACAACTATTTATAATTAATAATCTTTCTATAAATGGATGTTTTTATTATGGACAGTCAATAACGTCGTTAGTGTGCCGTTGCAGCAACCGTAAACCCGCAATAGCCGGTCGGCAGCCGGTGACCGGAAATTATGGGCTCCCGCAAATTATTGCCGCCGTTACTTAACAGTGTACGGTTCCAAAAATAGAAAAAATAATAAAAATTATTGCAAACATGAATAAAATAAAATCTAACTTTTTCGGGATTTTGTCCCTTTTTTTTCTTTCTTTTTTTTTTTTTTTCTCGACGACGATTTTACCATGCAGACATTCTCTCTCATCATTCCTGATTATCTCTCTTCTTTTCGGCATCTCAGTAAGACGGATTCAAATAAAGCCAATCTCTCTCGCAGTAAATGATCGTTAATGTTTCCAAATCAGCATCCCGTCTTCGGAATTTAAAATTATTTGTTAGCTGAAAGTAGGTCAGCTCAAGATCATCCGTGGCTGTGTTTTCTTGATATTAAATGCTGTGGTGGATTTGAATGAGAGAAAATATTCAAAAGCTTTAGGTGGGCTTCCCTTGTCGCGTTTATATTTTTTTATTTCGGGGAAGATTCAACGTGCAAATATTTGGACTGTTCGTGGCTTTCTTTCTGATTTGTTTTTATATTAAACGGATTTGGATTTTGTGATTGGTTTTCCCTGAATCAATGAGGGGGAGATTTCACATTTCTTCAGAATCGATGCATTTTTCCTACGGCGGCCGATGCTGCATTTCGCACTCAATGATGGGATTTTGAGTGTTCAATGTTTCTTGAATAGATTTTGAGGAGAAGCTCCAAAAGCAATTCTTCAGCTCAAATGCGCGCAAGAGCGACTGAAGGGGTGTTGTTTTAGGCATTGGTTGATCAAGAATTCGTGTGGGGGAGGAGAGATGAAGATTGAGAGGTGGGATTCAGGGAGGAAGAAAGTGATTGTAGGAATAAGATTGGATGGTAATGCTAGAGAGTTGCTGGATTGGGCTGTGGTGAAAGTAGCTGATCCAGGAGACTGCGTGATGGCGATTCATGTATGCAAGAATTCAGGTAACCATGTAACTGATTTGAGCCATCCATCCATTAATCCAATGTGAAAATTGCTTCTTTTTAGATCAGTGATGAGTTGGGAGTCTTGTCTGCAGGTTGCATTTCAAAGGAGAGAGAAGTGTTGGATGGCTACTTGGAAGACTATGGAGGCCTATGCAACAAAAAGCAGGTTAGTTTCTGCTTTGTAACAGAGCTTTTTGCCATGATTGAGTGTTTGTTGTATTAGTAGTAGTATTTGTTGCAGTACTGGAATAGTAATATAGTAGTGATGAAATGCTTTGTTGCTTTTCTTTTCTTTTTCCTTTTTCTTTTCTTTTGTGTTTCATTGTGAATTATTGGTGGTGGTGGGGAGTTCAGGTTTCTGTGAGTGCTGAATCATTGAAAGGGAATTCACTAAGAAAAGTGCTTGTGAGAGAGGCAATGAATCATGGTGCATCAGCTGTTATTGTGGGGATAACTAAGCATAGCGCGTTCGGGTAAGACTATCTGCTTTAGTTTCTTTGTATATATGCTGAAATTCATGCTGTTATTGAAGTGTTGATAGCATCTGTTTCTTAGGGGATGGGCTTCAATGGCTAAGTATTGTGCTAAGAAACTGCCTCCCACTACTGCAGTTATGGCAATTCACAATGGGAAGGTTGTTTTCACCAGGAGTTCGAATATCTCATTAGGTGTGTTGTTAAATTTCTAACACGAGCATGTGGTTTTAGATCGTATGTATGTGTCTGCACGGATAACTGAGCTCTCGTAGTGTAAATGTCAGGCCCGGGTTCAGATCCAAAGCCGAGCTTCTGTGGGAATGATAGGATGTCGGTTAGAGACACTTATTCCGAGTTTGGAGAGTCTGAGATGTCAGATATGAGCAGATTTAGCTTTGATGCAAGAGATGGAAACATGCTTTCAAGAGATGATGTTATGAGCACTGTTGGGAGGCATCAAAGATGCTCGTTAAGCTCTATTTCTCTCCCGGTGGAGGATTTTACAGCGCAGAGGCCGGGTTGGCCTCTCCTTCAGACAACTAGCTCAGTGACTCAACTTTCAGTGGATGCAAGAAATATGTCAGTTGTGCAATGGGTCATGAGCTTGCCACGTCGTCCACTTTCTGGTGTTTCGTCTGAGTCTAGCTCGCCTGCGAGCTGCAAGACCGATGATTCGGCCAGCCTGCAAGGGCTGCCCAAAGATTTGGAACTCATACTCATGAGCAATCCAGTAGGCTGCAGAGTATTCAGCCTAGATTTTCTGAAAATGTCTACTTCTGATTTCTCCTCTGGTAACTCTCTCTCATCCTTAAAATGATTGTTTTCGCGCGTCCTAATCAAGATTCTTTATGCACTAAACTACGCGAAATGCAATAGGTAATCTCATTGGGAAAGGAGGCTGCAATTCTGTGTACAAGGGTGTTCCTCCACAAGGCAAAGCATTTGCTGCAAAGATCTTGAAGTCGTCCAAACAAGCATGGAAGGATTTTGTTCATGAGGTCGACATAATGACAACGTTGAAGCATTCAAGAATCGCGCCTTTGATTGGGATTTGTGTGGAAGGCGATACGTTGATCTCCATCTACGACTTCATGTCAAGAGGAAGTCTTGAAGATAATCTACATGGTGAGTACATATTTCATCTCAAACTCATGCATTTTTGCATTTTTTATCACTGCATCACCTCATATTGAGCTGGTTTACGAAGTAGTAGGTGGCACAAGAGGAAGCTCTGCATTGCCATGGGAAACGAGATTTCGTATAGCTATTGGAGTTGCTGAAGCGCTAGACTACCTGCACAACCAATGCCCGAGGCCTGTCATTCACAGAGACGTCAAGTCCTCCAACATTCTCCTTACTGATGAATTAGATCCACAGGTATGAATGAACATTCAGACATGCGAAATAGTCAGAATGCAAGTAATTTCTCATTCAGTTTCGTTGTTGTTTCCTTCTCCAGTTATCTGACTTTGGCTTCGCGATATGGGGGCCTACAACTGCATCCTATCTAATGGACAGCGATGTAGTTGGGACCTTCGGGTATCTTGCACCCGAGTATTTTATGTATGGCAAAGTCAGTGACAAGATCGACGTGTATGCTTTCGGAGTAGTGCTGCTGGAACTCCTCTCAGGGAGGAAACCTATTGGTTCAGAAACTTCAAAAACTCAAGAAAGCTTGATCATGTGGGTAAGAACACACAAATTTGAACCAAAAATATAAAAAAAAAAAAAACTCATCTTTCACTGTAGTTTCTGTCTGCAAATCTAACTGAAACAACTGATCATCATATCCTATCCTAAAAGGCAAAACCAAGACTAGAAAGCAAGGATTTGAAGAGCATATTGGATCCGAGCTTGAAAAACATCGACGAGGCTCAGATGCAGAGGATGGCTCTAGCTGCAGCTCTCTGCCTGACTCAATCATCCCGCCTTCGTCCCAAAATGAAACAGGTAACGAAGATGAGCTCGAGCTTGAGCCCGAGCTTGATGAGATCGACATATTTAAGGTTCATATACTGAAATGCAGCTTGGGTTGTGTGATTCAGATAGTGGGCATACTGAGAGGTGAGAAGTGTTTGGATGGGAAATGTGAGGATGATGAAGAAAACGATGATGAGGAGGTTCATCCAGATTCGAGGGCGGAATCACATCTAAGCCTTGCATTTCTTGATATAGATGAGAAGTCGACATCATTCAGCAGCAGTGATCAGAGCAGCCCTCTTTCCGTTGAAGAGTATTTGAAGAAGAGATGGAGTAGATCATCAAGTATGGATTAGTTTTTGCATTTTTATTTTTTTTTACTCACAAAAAATGAGGAAGCTTGCACCCTATAAAGGGTAGTGTGCATGAATAATTACCAAAAAAAAAATGATTTGCTTTTTTTTTTTAGTACAAAGAGGTGTGTTTGCTTGAAAGGAAAAAATTTACTTTTATATTAAATTATAATTACACAAAATCTTTAGAAAATTATGAATGGATATGACATTTTTTTTTTCAAGACAAACTTGTGCAAGACGGTGAGATATTTTGAACTAGGCGGATTCCGAAATTAATCCGAAATTAATACGCATTCCAATTGAAATGTTCATTTGTGCATTATTTACTATACTGAAATATATCATTTATATGTACGAAATAGAAAACATATTATCTTTAATTTGATATATTGTACGTGGAGGATGTAGTTAGGCCAAGGGCTTTGAATCAGCAGCTGATGAAAATGAGAAAAAAAAAAAAAAAAACTGA
This sequence comes from Plectranthus barbatus, assembly GCA_026898455.1. NCBI lineage: Eukaryota > Viridiplantae > Streptophyta > Magnoliopsida > Lamiales > Lamiaceae > Plectranthus > Plectranthus barbatus. Next base: position 62,394 of record JAPKLW010000924.1, on the reverse strand, counting down.
ATAATGCATTGTGGCACTGGCAATATGATCAGATCAAGTATCTTGTAAATTTTTTAAGATGAGTTCAATCTAAGAGGTTGTTTGTACTACAATTGATGCAACTACGCAAGATCATCATCGCGGTAGATGCCCTCAGCCATTTGCCAGACTTGCAGAGTGTTGTCCTCGGCTACACTGGAGATGACCCATGGTTGATTCTTGTTCCAAGAAAAGTCTGAAATCTTAGCTTTATGGCCTCCGTGGGAGAAGAGGAGCTCGGGAGGGCCATCTTCGGCTTCCCCTTCCAATTGCTCGTCCCCAATCCTGAAAAAAGATGAAATGTGTTGTTAACAGATTCTTGCAACACATGGGAGAATCCAGTACCAGAAATTGAGTCAATATTATACCTGTTTAGATCCCACACCATCAACCTTCTATCATCAGCAGAAGATGCCAAAATGGTTTCGTTGTTAGGATTCCACTCTACTTGGAATACCTCTTGCCTGTGTGTATACAAAGATTACAGCAGTTATAAGAATGATTCAGCTAGAAAGGTGGTTTTTGATTTAACACTTAGTAAGCACGAGCTCAGGTTAACACAAGAAAAAGCCATTTCAATTGAGCAAACATCATTAAGGGGAGAAGGGAGAGCAAGCACCCCACTTCAGTATTTCTCAGGAGAGAAATAATCATACATATAGATTGAGCAAAGGTGTTTTCAAATGATGCACTCTTGTTCCACATATTGATAACTAGTGGAAAAGGGAAAATATAGGTTGAGCTAAGTAAACATCATTGTTTACATTAGTGCCCATTCAAGAGGTCAAAAATAGTTAAAAGAACTTACTCGTGACAGCTTAGAGCATGCAGTGGAGAACTCAGGTTACGCATATCAAACAGACCAACTGTGGAATCAGAGGACGCAGTAGCCAAAACCCACTCATTAAATGGATTGAAAGATAAGTAATTCACCTGAAAACGAAAGAAATAAGTCGTGTTAGACAGAAGCATGAGCAGAAGCACCAGTTGTCTCAAATATAAGATTCAATATGGATCAGACTGGAAGAATCTCGCCTTTCTGCACACATCAAGTATACATACTAGCGTTTTTTGCTTCTTGTTTATTATATTGATTAGAAAATGGGAAAAAAATTCTTGAATACAAGTAAGACATCATTGACCACATCAAATTTTAGCATTAGTGGAGGAACAAACCCAAAGCACAAAAGAAATGGGAAAAAAATATGCAAGTTACCTCTTTCTCATGTACAACAACAGAGTGTTGGATCTTGTTGGTGCGCAAGTCCCAAATCACTAGCTTGCAATCATCTCCTACAGAGCCAAACATATTTTCATTCTTTAAATGCCATGAGACGTCTCCCACCACTTTTTCATGGCCCTACATCAACATTCACAAAATCAGCTATGTCTAATTACCAACATATTCATTTCCAAGATGAGAATTGTCTGGTTATCGGAACTATAATCCATTACAAATTGACATCCAGATTTTCAGTTACCTCATATGTATAGTTTGCATCAAGCACTTTCTCTTGAGGCGTTGCAGAGACATCCCATAAACAAATCTTGCAATCATTCGAACCACTCAGTAGATATCCTTCTTTAAATGGGCTCCACGATAAACCAAATCCTTCTTTATCGTGACCGCGCAGTCTCAAGTCTGGATTAAACGAACCACCATTGACACCCTCCAACTGCTTAGAAGAATCAAACACGAAGACTTCGGGAGCATTCGTCTTGGCAGCAATTAAAGATGGGTTTTGTATCATACACCGAGACCTATTCACTTCTCCCTCGACGTTAATTTTTTGAACTATCTCTACCTGTGGATAAACAACATCATATGCGTCTATTTATTAAATTCATAAACTATATTGTAGATCAATCCGTAAAAATATAGGAAACGCTAAACATTCAGTAATATAATATATTGCTTTTCCGAACAAATAATAACTACTAACATTTCATTGGGTCATTTAATCAAACAGTTGGCGCAATACATGAAAATGCAGACAGCGTCTCAGATTTCAAACAGAAATAACAACAATCGGCGCTTCGCTACTGACCTTAGGTACGATTGAATTCTCGATGTCGACCACGATTGCGGAGGTGGGGTCTCGTGGGAGGTACACGTCGGCGACCATAAGGAAATTGGGGGCATCATCAGATGTATGGGTCCCGAGAATCAATTTGTGAATGGAAAGATCGTCACCGTCGGATGTCGGTGGCGACGGCAGCCACTGAACTGTGAGCGACGGCCACTCGAGGGAGTGGCAGATCACGAGATCGTACAGCAACGGCGTGTTTTTCCTCCACACTGAAAACTCCTCCTCCACCAACGCTTCTTCCGCGGCCATGCTTCCTTCTCCCCTCTCTCTCTCTCTCTCGTACACAGAATGGAAAGCAGTTACAGTATTTGCTCGCGCACAACAGAAGAGTGAAGAAGCATTTGATAGGGTTTCCTTTCCCGCCAATGATTGAGCAGGTTAAAATTTCGCGGGAAATGACCGTTAAAATGGGCTTGCTTTTTGGGCCGGAGAAATAGAGTTTTCTTTAAACTAACAATCCATATTAGAGATAATCAATGTATTTTTCGGCTCTAAAATAAAGAAAATATAGGTTTAAATATAATTTTATATGTAATCAAATTAAGAGTTTTGACTTCAACTCCTACTCAATAAATAGAAATCAACTGTGTAAACATAAAATGACTAAATCAATTAAATAAACACATTTTTTCAAATTATTACATCTTACAAAAAAATTTAAATAAGTCAACATGACTCATTTACTAGTCCGAGCTTTTGCACTGAATATTTTTAAATTTCTCATTAATATTTGAGAATTGTGCGGGCCTCTTACTTCTATAGTCAACTACTCCCTCCCTCTTATATAATTCGGTTACTATTTTAGAATATTTCATTATATAGTCCAATTTTTATATTTGGTATTATTTTATATGGTAATTTACCATTACATTCTTGAATAATTTTGGAAAATGACAATATTAACTGTAATATTATGAAAATGAGAGGTTAATTAATTTTTTAAATAAGGGTAATGTTGGAAGTTTGTTTAAATATTAAATAATTTTTTACAAACGTGCAAGATCAAATTGGACCATATAATCGAAATTGAGGAAGTATAATATTGAGTTTTTTATAATAATGATTATTACTCCCTTCGTCTCGCCTCATTAGTCTTATTTTTCGTTTTCGTCTGTCCCATTACATTAATCATATTTCCTAAAATGGAAAAAAAAAATCCTCCCACATCAATAAAATATTAATTTCATTGCACTCACACACATTGATTAGTGTGCCGGGACAAATGAACCGGGACGGAGGAAGTATATCAAATATAGCTTTGACCTTTTAGATTTAGAATATGTGTGTGAATTTGAATTAATTTAAAAAAATTAAATTAAATCACATGTGTATGTAACACAAAAAAAAAAATATTTGTCACTTAATTAATTTACATCAAATAAAATTCTTAATTTTTTAAAATAGAATACATTAATTTAAATTTAACCAAATATTTCCGTTGAAACTATTATTAACAATCTATTAAACACAAATAAGATACTTAAACCACTTTTTACCGAACTAACAAGGAATAAATTATTTGATTTGTTCCTACCTATGTAAGGTTTAATTAGTTGGATATATACCCACTTGTCCTATACTATATCGATATTATGTCACACCGAATTTCATACAAACTTTGGTTTATTCTCAGACGTTTTCCATTTTTTTTATTTATCCTTTTTAAAACATCATGCATGTAAAGCCACTTTATTATTGATTCAATTCCCTAATATTATATACTCCCTCCGTCCCGGTCAAATTGTCCACATTTGACCGGGCACGATAACCAATGCATGTGAGTAATAGTGGGAGTTAGTGGGATGAATATTTTATTGATGAGTGTAGAGAATTTGCTATTTTAGGAAAGTGGACTAATATTGTGGGACAAACGAAAAAGGAAATGTGGACAATTTACTTGGGACGGAGGGAGTACATTATTATGAACCCAATGTTACCCCATCATACTATCATTCTTTACTTTAGATAAGAATAACTAGTCAAAATAATAATTTCGTAATCCACTAAGTCAAAAAAAAAAACATAACTGTCCCCCCTCATTTCCCTTTTTGCATGATTATGGAGTATTTTTATGAGAAGCCACAATAATTTCATGAAAAAACTAACCTCTTTAAGTTGATCTCCTTAATTTGAAACTGTGCATTTTTTTATAGATATATGAGACTATATTTTTACATTTGGAGAATTCCATTTAAAACTATATTTCGACCGTAATATATACTCTCTCTGTTCCAACTTAATTATCTCACTTTCCTTTTTTTTGTTTGTCTTATATACTACCTCCGTCCCAAAACAATTGTCTGGTTTGAAAATGACACAGATACCAATGCGAGTAGAGATAGAGGAAATTAGTATTTTATTAGTGAGTGTGCATTAATTTTCTATTATAGGAAAGATGACAATTGTTTGGGATAGACGAAAAAGGAAAACAAGACAATTATTTTGGGACGGAGGGAGTACTTCCTTTGTCTCAACTTAATTGTCTCAATTTCTTTTTTTTTGTTTGTCTCAACGCATTAGTCTAAATTTTAGAAAATATAACTTTTTTATACTCAACAATAAAATATTAATTTCACGCAACTCATTCTGCACTCACATTATTTGATTATTATGCCAAAAGTGAATAGGACTACTAAACAGGGACGCTACGACGGAAGGAGTATAACACATAGCACACTTCAATCAGAATGTAAAATAATATATTAAGCATATCAAATGATATATTCATAAAATATATCATTTACTATCATTTAGTATGCTAAAATACATTATTTCCTTTACTCATCCTCTTTACTTTGAAATCTAGAACTTGCATCTAAGACTCAACAAATTCTCCCAACAAAAAGAATTGCAATGGATCACGAAATTTGTGCTGTCCAACCAATCCTTCCACTCACCTTTACTAGTTTGGCACAAAAAAGATTTCCATCTCTACCTACTCATGCATATTGCCCCCACTTCACTCTACAACCCAAAAATCCACAACCACAACTTTATTCATCATAAAACCATATCAAAGATACAAAGCCACACTTTTCAAACAAACCAAATAATATACCTAAAACATTACTTCGATTTGCATATAACCCCAACAAAAGCGAAAAAAGGCAACACCCCAACTCCCCAAGCATAGTTTCCCTACATCACATGCTACACAATGATGTCCCAAAAAGATCACATGACCACACATGCTGAAGGATTCTCATCACTGAAAGCAGTAGTGTACCGAACCTCGGTTGAGCTCGCTCGTGCCAGCTGGGATGCGTGAGGGTCGTCCGTATTCCGGACATAACCGGCCGGAGCTTTCTTGTCGTACACACCCGGTGCGTAAGGGTGGTCGACTACATCGTACGGGACATAAGGCCAGAGCTCGGCCTTCTTTCCCGTTCGATGAGCCACCCGAGACACCACCTTCTCGGGGTCCACATAGCCGATCACGGTGAGCTTGTTCTGCTTCGGGTTCACCTCCACGGATGTGACCCCTTTCATTCCTTCCACGGATCTCCGCACCTTTCTCTCACATCCTTCGCAGTCTATCTTGATTTTGATCTCCACTGTCTGAATAGATGAATCCAACAATGTCATGCAAATGCAATGCAAGTATAATGGGGGCTGAAAACAATTACTAACTTTCAATTAGGTTCAAGATCAATAGCTTGCTACACATGCTGCTGCAGAGAGTGGGAGTTAAAGCTGCCTGCTTCATTTCTCCAACTTCAGAATTCAGATGATTCTATGTGATGACTAATTTCATAAACATAAATCATCATGCATGTTAAATCCTTCCAGATTCGCCTGTTTTTCTTAATCCTTTCCAGATTCAGTAATCCAACTCAATGCGACAACAATTTCACACATATGAAGGAAAAATGCATGAAACTAAAAACTCGTGAAGAAACATATACGAATACCAGAAAATAACAATAATCGATAATAGACAGAGAAGAAGGCTCGCGACGCTTCTATCCAAAATCTATGGAAATCCACACTAAAAATGTAAAAGTAAAACATATACGACTAATATAGGGAAAAATATGTCTATCAATAACGAATTTGATCCTAGATTCATTCAATTTAATCTCAACTCACAATTCATGAAAAACTAGTATACATCTAACAACGCAAGAACAACTCCGAACAAAGCTGGCTGTGCACCTTTTAGTCTGTTCCAGATCCATCCTAGATCTTCTTTCTAATTTATTAATAAAATAGCAAACAGTGTAAACCAACATTTAAAAAAAAAAAATCACATATCACAAACAAACACAAATGCATCAAAGCAATTAAAAAACGGAAAGAGAGATAGAGAGAGAAACACGCACACACACACATATATGTGTGCGTGTGGAAACTGAACAGACCTGCAGCTGTTTGCGTTTCTTCAGCTTGGAGTGGCCGCTCGAGCAATCAAACATGTGAGAGAGATGATCCAAAGCGCCCATTTTCTGGCAAAGGATTTTGATTTCACCTTCCTCTTTTTCCCTTTTTCACGTTGCAGCAACCGCACTGTTCGAACTGTGTGTGAGAGGAGAGTTGGAACTATCTGTAACTTTGCTCGGATTTGGTGAAACCGGGTTACTCTTTTATAGAGAGAGGACACCTGTTCATTTCCTTTTTGGACTCCAGCCGTTGGATGGTGGGAACTCGGCTCAGGGATGGTTGCCACGTGGAGAGCCGGCATTGGGTCCCCTTCGCATTAGATATGTATGCAGCAGCAGCACCGATCCGGATTTCGGCTGTTTTCCTCTCCTAGGCTCCGGATTCAGTAGGGCCGGTTTCATCCAATACTAATCTGAAATATCTATACTCATTAATTTTTTTAGGTAACAACTAGTGTGAGATAGTGTATGTTGGGGTTGCTAAATATACAGGCGCACTTAGAAGGCTCAAAGAGGCCCATAAAGATTAGATTGTGGGTCGGTCCAGACCGTATCAAAGCACATGACAACCGAAGTAGTTCGTAGAAAGTGAGAAGCTCAGGTTAGAGCAGCTCGGTGAAATATGTCGGACCCTGAAAGAAGCTCGATTGAAGGAAAGACCTCTTCAAAATAGATCGACGAGAGAAGAACAGTTTCGGCCGAACTATTCAACGGCCCAGAATGCGGGGAAAATAAGAACGTGATAATCTCGGAGGCCGCTAACAATAGAGACGTTACAACGATCTCAAAAAAACCGGCGAGCTCTGCTCAACCGTCCAGGCATGCATCCAGAAAACTCTAGCGCCACCACGAGCTCTATATATAAGCATTTGTAAGCAAATTCAGCATCTAGCTTTTAATGCCACTTATTCTTTTCATTTAGTCTCAACCTTAATGCATATTACCCTACATTTCGGGGCTCCGTATCCGTACAATCGAACCTCGACAGTGTATTTATGTAAAATGATGAGCAATTTTGAAATGAATGCATTTTACACTATACGTATTCTGAACGAAATCTATATTTTGACCGAAATATAAATAATATATTTTAGTCCAATAAATAATGTATTTATAAAATACACAGTACATCATTTATTATATTTAATTATATCATTTACATTTATAAAATAATACATATTTTGAATTTCGAAAAGAATGCGCTCAAATATCATAAAATCTCACAAAAACATAAGTCTTGTAGGAACTCACTCGATTTTTTAATATAATATATTATTATTCCCTTTTTCTTGTTGTCAATTATCGATTCAGGACCAGAAAGATTAATTGTCAATTCAGTACCTGAAAGATCACAAAAATTCTTAATCCAGGACCCGAAAGATCATACAATTCTCAATCCAGAATCTCATATTGAGGTCCTGGATTAAGAATTGTATGATCTTTCGGGAATATGAGGACCTGAATTGAGAATTATATGATTTTTCAGATCCTGGATTGACAAATCATCTTTCGAGTCATAAATTGATAATTTAACTATTTTTGGGTCTTCAATCCACCATTCTCCTATTTGAATTCAAACACTATCGAGTTTTATATATATATATATATAAGGGATGATTTCAAAATCTCTAATAGAAAGTACTTATACATGAAATTTCCAAATAATTAAATACTATTTAGTTATAAATATTTTATTGAAATTGAATCTTATAAATGAAAAACATTATAACAGAAACATGTGTAGAAAAGCCCATTAAGATTTTAGGCCCTGAATATCAAAGGTCATCTTGGCCATTGCAAATTCCTACAAATTTGGACTTGCATTAACCCCTCTCATATTTGTCTTCGGTGTTTCTAACATAACTCCAATTTATAATCAATTTAATTACTTAGGTTCCGGAATTAAACACATGAATACAATTATTTGAAATACAGTGCTGTTAATGGTGTTTTCACTACGATGTAATTTTTTTTTCTTCCTAAAAAACTTAGTAAAGCAATAATAAATATCAATTTCAATCCTCTCTTTATCCTCCATCATAGTGAAAGCAATTAAATAAATGGTCGCTGTTGGGGCTAGGCCCACGAGCCCAAGCCCAGCCAGCGATTCATCAGCCCAAATCTATTCAAAGCCCACACGCCGCAAACTCACACGCAAATGGAGGCACACAGAAGCGCGTAAGGCACTCGCGAGATCGACGACGATCCCAAGTTGTCCCTGATATCGACCACAATTTCAGATCAGTAATGAGGAGGAGAAGATCGTTTTAAACCCTAACCAATCCCGAAAACCTCGGGCAGTTCCGAAATTCACGATGATCACGAGCTCGCTGACGGCTAGGGTTTAGGGAGTTATCTCATTCTCATTTTATCAATAAATAGGGATAGATAGACTATTTTTTGTACATTTTTTTCTGCCCCCGATCTGTAGCAAAACTCTGCTGAAATACGAACAAAACCTTATTTTTCTGCGTTTCATCTCTTGGTTATTTATATCTCGGTTTCATTCACGTCATTATTCGTATTTTATTTTCCATTATTGATTGTCTTGAATCGCTATTGTCGTCTACTGCTTCTCTCCTTTTATTTGTTATTCTACGACGATTTCAAGAGTTCCGATTATTCCGATAAATCGAACCTCAACAGTCACCCTATCCATGTTTCTCATTGAAATTTAAATACATTATTTTTATACACAGACAAAATCCTTAAATTACTTGCACTTCGAGTTGGGATCGTGCACCTCCTTTCGTGCATTAGCTTTGTCCATTTCCAAAGGTAAACTAAACACCCTTCGAGGAAGGGGAATGAAAAATATAAATGTGAGAGAAAGTGAAAAGAAAAAGGCAAAGCGAAAGTGTAGATGCAGACTGTATCTTCTTGGAAACAAAGAAAATGTCAAATTTGAAACCAAATTAAATGTTTATGTATTTAGAAATTTTAATTTTTATGATAACGTGACTGTGCATGGATCACCGGATTTGACATTGGATTTATTACATTTATCATAAAATTTTCCCATTTCTAGCCAAATAAAAAAAACACGTTTAATATTATTATAAAGTTTGATGTTTAAAGTTATTTTACTCATAATTATTCATAATTGTAGTTTTAATTTGTCAAATAATCGAATTCATGAGTCAAACACATTAATTATATTGTGATTAAACGCTGATGTGAGCATTAGCCAAATAATTCAAACTTTTAGTTGATTTGATTTTATGATTTGAATCTTAGATTTTTCTCGAATTAAGCCACCCACTCACTCGAGTATTTTTTGAATTATTGTCCCGTTCATATTTTCTTTCTTGAGACAGCTAAAAAATAAAACTATTTTAAATAAGTGAATGTGAAAATTTGTCATTGTGAATTATGATTAATATAGTAGGAAAAAAAAAAAAGGAAAGGGAGACTAATATAGTGGGACGGAGGGAGAGATGATATAATTCGATGTCTATACAAATTATTAGGTGTGACAAATTATGAGAAGTGATTGATGAGAAGTTTTGTGAAGGTTCATGCACATTAAGGTAAGTTGGGAAATTTTTTGGACTTAGTAATTTTTCAGGTTTAGGAAATAGAAGATCGATATTCGTCTTTGAATTGATTTAAATAAATCAAGTTATTGCCTTATTCAAATGATATCGACTTTGATGATGAAATTGAAACGTTTAGTGAAATGAAATGAATATATACAATGGAACATGTGAATGGTCTAATTTGACAAATTTAATTGAATTAAAGTAAAAATGTGGACGTTGGATCTAATTTGTGAAGAAAAGGTCTACTCTAATGATGATCAAACTTGGTAAAATTTTGACAAATACGCCGTTGAATTATTTCATTTTACTATATAAAAAGGATTTTTACTATAATAATGCATATTTTAGAACAAACCCCAACAAACGCTTTGTTTTAATAAATAAATAAATAATATAAATTCAATGTTACAATTATGAATTTGTATAAGCAAAATGAAAATTAAATGAGAAAATTCTTGGTTCCACAAGATTTTAAAAGTCTAAATTATTTGAAATAGCCAATTTGATAAAACACATTTCAAATTTAGCCACTTTTATGTATTGATTTCAATTTTAGCCAAAAGTACATAATTTAGCATTGGAATTAGTTTCCCAATCATTTGATCGCAAAAATTTTGACACTTAAGTCTAATCAATTAGTTAAAACCAGTTTTTAAGAAATTTTATAGATATATTTGCATAAATGGATTTTTTTTTACTCGGTTATTATTTTTCAGAAAATAAGAATGGTGAAAGAGAACGGGTCCCACTGAGTGCGACCGAGTCCGAACGAGTGGGATCGATGGCGACTCGGTCGCACTCCTTTTTTATTTTTTTTTTATTTCGGAGGTTTAGGGACCGATAGCCACCGAGTCGGATCGGTGGCGACCCGAGTGGGATCGGTGCGACTCGGTCGTAATTTTTTTCTTTTTTATTTCGGTGGTCCCCACCGAGTCAGAACCGATAGCCACCGAGTGGGATCGGTGGCGACCCGAGTGGGATTGGTGCGACTCGGTCGCAATTTTTTTCTTTTTTATTTCGGTGGTCCCCACCGAGTGAGAACCGATAGCCACCGAGTGGGATCGGTAGCGACTCGTTCATTTGATATATTTTTTTTGAGATATTTTAAATCTTTATTTTAATCTCAAGTTAAAATATATAAATTGGTGAATTTTGATCAAGTTAAAATCTCAAGGTCCAGCTGAAATTCACGTTAAAACTTTATATCTATAATTTTTATCAAATTTTGGACAAAAAATTTATTATTTTGTCGTTGCATACAAATGCAATAATGTCTGCAAACATATTGATTTGATGAGTCCACTGAAATTGTTGGAAATATTATGTGAATGGTAATGAATCGTACACTGAAATTGTTGAAAATTAAAATCAACACAATTATTTTATTTTATCAATTGTATATCCTTCAATTTCAATTATTTATGTGTATTTGCCGACACTCTTTACAACTTATATAATTGAAGTGAAGTTCGGTGGTGACATACACATTTTCATCTCTGTCTCTCTTCATTCTTCACAGTTCAATTTTTCTTCATTTTCATCTCTGTCTCTCTTCATCAAAAAATATATACTTGTTACTGAAAATGGAGGACTGGTGTAGTGTAATAGTTCACTACAATGGGCAATGGGATGACTCGTGCAACTACATTGCCGGACAAGAACGATTGGTTTATATACCAATCGCCAATATTTCCATTACCGCATTAAGAAGCAACGTTCAACTTATTTTTGATGTGGAATTCATATACGGTGAGTATAACATTTATTACACTGCCAAATCCCGTAGTGGAAGATTTGTAAAATCATTGTTGGTGACGGATTTGGATCTTCAACGACTGGTTGCTCTTTATTCGGAGCCGCATGTTTATATTGTTATGAATTATACGGCGAGTACCGGTGTTGGGACTTCACATCGGGAGCCATCCCCATACAGGCCGTTCTTATCATCAAGCAGTCCACCAATTTACCAGCATTTTAGTCCAGGTCTGGAAGATCTACAAAGATTTGGGGACTCATTGATTTTTGGTACCTCTTCAGAAGGTGGTAGTCGGAGCTCCCAAATACCCAATTTAAATGATGAGCCTCCCCATGAAGAATATGAGCAACCATACGAGGAGGAGGAGGAGGAGGATGAGGGGGAGAATGAAAATACAGGTCACCACTCAACAGGTGAGGGTCATATCGTTGACTCTAATGATGAAGAGGAGGACGAGGAATCCGAGGAGGAGTCTAGTGATGATGAAGATTTCATCAATTCTGATGCATTAAAGAATTTTACAGTGGCTGAGTTTTCTGCATGGATCCGATCAGTTGGTGGAATGAGTGCGTTTATATCCAATCTTATGCCAACCCATCCTCTCCCGGATTCATGTCACGTTGAAGGCGATCTAAATAATTGGCTAGTTCCAATTATATCGTTGGATTCATCACAGTCACCAGTGGTACGAGATGTTGCAGCCGTACTAGATCGGGAACTTTCATTGGGCTCTATCTTCTATACGAAGGACGATCTTCTAATCGCCGTATCTCTTTTGCATATGGAGCAACGTGTTGAATTTAAAGTGGTGCGCTCATCTTGTACTCGCGTTGAGTACACTTGCAAACGAAGTGCCTCTTGTTCGTTCTTCATACGGGCATCATGCAGAGGTAGTTGCTGGATCATACGCAAGTTCCATCGTAATCATGATTTCTTTAACAATCTTGCAGGCATAAGATCCCGGAATGTCCGTTCCAAAGCTGTTGCCGCGTATTTTGCACGAAAGATGCGTCGGCAAGGATCAATTATAAAACCCCGTGAAATTATGGCGGATTTGCAGGCATCATTTGGGATCCGTACTAGCTATGGCGTTGCACTAAAAGCTCGAAATGCAGCAATTTCGATGATCTATGGTGGTATAGAAGATTCTTTTTCTATTCTGCCCAAATATCTGGAGGTGTTAAGACAATACAATCCAGGTACTTTAACAGATTTGGAGATTGATTCCGATGGAAGATTTCGTCATTGTTTTGTTGCTCTAGGTGTTTCACGGACGGCGTTTCAGAATGGGTTATTAAGACCGGTTATCGTTGTTGACGCCACTCATTTGAAGGGTCGAAACAAAGGCGTCTTATTTGTTGCTGTCACAAAAGATGGTAACGAACATGTATTTCCACTTGCTATTGGTGTCGGCAGCATCGAGAATGATGAGTGTTGGAAGTGGTTCATGTCTCGATTATGGATTTCTTTTGGATGCACAAATCAAATGCTGATTGTATCTGACCAACACATTAGCATCTCCAATGCGATCAGTTAAGTGTATCCTGGTGTGCCACACGGCTTATGTTTTTATCATCTTCTAAATAAAATGACAGGGTATGGTCAGGACATTGCTGCGTTGTACCAACGTGTTGCTTACGCTTACCGATCGGTGGCATATCAACAAGCGATGGATAGAATCAATCAGAAGAAACCAGCAGCCTTTCAGAAACTACTGGATGTAGGACCAGATCGATGGGCTAGGTCGCAATGTCCTGTACGTCGATATAGTTTCTTGACATCAAATGCAACTGAGGTTTTCAATGCTCGCTTACTGGATGCCCGACGGTTGCCAATCTGCTCTATTATTGACACCTACAGAGGTATTCTTGAAAAATGGTTTGATGAAAAAAGAGCTAAGGCATCTGCGCGCGAGGATATCTTGACGGAGGAAGCTATTGCAAAATTAACACCGTTAGTAGAACTCTCGCATTCATATTCAGTTGCACCCATATCAGCAATGAAAATGAAGGTGAATGAAGGAGCAAGAACTTGGAGGGTTGATCTGGAGTTATCCACATGCGATTGTCGTGAGTTGCAACTGGACCTCATCCCGTGCTCGCATGCCGTTGTTGCAATTAGGTAAACGTATTTAAGTTAATTTTCATTTTAAAATATGTTATTAACTTAATATAATTGTGACAGTCATGTTGGGTTGAACCCGTACGACTATGTAAGTCATTACTATAAGACATCAACTTGGCGAGAAATATACGGTGGAGTCGTGCAGTCACTGCCACCGCAAGACGAATGGGATGTTTCTGCCGAAGCAAGTTCGTTGTGTGTCCTGCCTCCAATTATATCTCGTCAAGCTGGACGACCTAGATCTCGTAGACGCCCATCGGGTGCCGATATTGGTCAATCTTCAAGTAGTAGGCAACGCGCAAAGAAAAAATGCAGTATATGCAGATCTGAAACACACACTAAGCGCACATGTCCAGATCGAACTACGAACGATTAGTGTATTTCGACTTTGTTTGTAATGAATAACATCATCTCGTTTGTTGTATTGAATAAAATTAAGTGTTTGTCGACGAATAAACCAAAGTCCTAAATATAATATAAAGAAGTACAAATACAAATAGAAACATGTTCAAAAACAATCAAAATCAAACAGTGTTTAGGATAAACTGAATAGCTAGAAATTTCTTATATCTAGGGTAATTCCTAACATCATGGCCTCGTAAGACCACACCTACACAATTAAATGTCCTAGTTAATTAAAATTATCTCGCAACAATGAAGCAATAAAAGTTATAATAATTTACCTGCAAAGCCCAGATCGGTCCACCGAGATGAAAGCTTTGACCAAGTTCTGCAACTGTGGTGGGAACGTACGCGATATAATGAAGTAAAGACTGATACGCGTATGCACCCCATGGAAATCCACACCAAATATCCCACCTATCAACTAATTCATACATCCAGGGCTCAATCTTGCGCATCTCCGCAAACCCAAGTACGAAGTACCATAATGCTAGTAGATTAGCCACCTTCAAGTACAAGTCGTGTCTATTTGTATCTACTCTCTTATCCTTGAATATGCCTAACAAATCCCTCGCAGTGATAGACCTAGAACCACAAAACTGTACATACACTGTAGTACTAGATGGGTCATAATGTCCAGCAACATCAAAACTACTAGATCCAAACATAAAACCAGTCACTAGGGCAAACTCCGTCACTGAAAATCTAATAGGCTGACCACCAATTAAAAACCATAATTCAGATGGGTTAGGAGATCTAATTTGGTAACTTAATAATTCTAAAAGTGTTTGAGATGCACTTGGACCCTGCTTTTTCCAATTTAATAAGTTCCCAAAAGGTCCATTCTTAAACTGTTCTACCAACTGCTCCCCTCCTACAGACCGTAATGTTACATCTATGCGATCTAATACCGAAACTTTAGTGTATAAGTTTATTTTACTAGAAGCACCATGTAACTCACGTCTAATCCATTCAATCTGCACATATAATACCATAACAATTAAATAATTAGAAATTAAACCTAAAAACTACAAAAAATTCCAAATAACCATTAAATCAAAAAACAAAACAATTTCTTCAAATAAACAATTAAATCTACACATATAATTAAAATAAACGAATAAATAAAAAATACATTTCAAGTGTGAAATGCACGGTTACATCTACCTACTAAACCACATATATAATAATTCAACAATTACCCTAATAAACAAAAAATAAATTAAAATTCATAGATTAAATAATGAGCAAAATCATTCACACGAAATTAACAAAACAATTATTCAACAATTCGGCTACAATTTATCACAATTCGGCTACAATTATCACAATCTTGCTACAAGTTTAACACACGAATTTATTCAACGAAATTAAATAATTCAACGAAATATTCAACAAAATTAAATAATTCAGCATTTATCACAATTCGGCTACAATTTTGCTACAAGATTAACACACGAATTTCACTACAAATTTTGCTAAAATATGCTACAAGATTAACACACGAATTTCATGAAATAACTTAGGGCATAAGTTAGGAATTAACCTCAGCCATGGCTTTCAACTACGGCTCAACGGCGGAGGCGGTGTCGGCGGAGGCGGCGGCGGAGGCGTTGGCGGTGGGGGTGCCGAATGGGTCGCTGTCGACAGCGATTGAGAACGAGGGGGAAGGGGAAAATTTTCGTCGAAAATGAGGGGGACCAATTTTAGGGTTTTGAATATATTTAATATTTATTTAAATTTTTTTGACCGAGTCGCTATCGGTAGCAATCGGTCGCAATCGTGGTAGCTACCGTGTCGGCCACTAACTCGGTTTGACTCGCTGTCAGCGAGTCGCACTCGTGGTCGCTATCGGTCCCTATCGGCAGTTTTAAATTTTTTAAAAAATTCTCGAAATTATTTGATAAATTATTTTCAGAAAAAAGACATGATCGCAATCGGTCCCTCGACATATATATGTATTTCTCATTTTTTTAAATTCTTTTGTCAAATCTAAAATTCCAAAAACCTGAAAAGTTATGAAACATTGTACTTTTGACTATATTCGACACACATACATAAAAATGACTAAAATGGATATGTGTTATAGCCAAAATGGCTATTTCATGATTTTACTCATTTTAAAAGCCATGCAAAAATGGTGGTTGCCTAAAATCTTGAAATTAAAGCCATATCTTTGCTTTTGTCAAGGCATAGATTTTGCATATAAAAGTGTTGATAAGTCCCATCATTTTATTTATTTATTTTTCTAAAAAAAAATAATTCTTTAGTCCTTAATAAACCTTAAATTGTTGTAATTAAAATCATAGACAAATTTTTAAACTCATCTAAAATCTAGGGTAAATTTGAATATACTTGCTCACCTCCAATTATCGACGAAAAATTCATGTTCGACCAGTTCAATAGAAACACAAACATTTTGAAATTTACTTCCTCTGTCCCAATTTATTAGTCCCACTTACCTTTTTTATCTGTCCTATTTATTAGCCCCATTTCCTAAAATGGTAAATTTTTTCACGCTCATCAATAAAATATTAATTCCACTACACTTACAAACATTAATTATTGTGCCATTTTTGTTTGGGACTAATAATTAGGGACGGAGGGAGTAATATTTAATCAAAGCATAAAAATAAAATTATAAAATATCAATTCCACAAAAATATAATCAAATATCCACAATACTCAAAAGTCAGCATCCGATCCGACCCGACCCGAAACACAAGATCCAAATATAGTCCCACTAGCATTAGGAAATGATTGGATTGAAATCCTATTCTCAAGCATTTACAACATGACCAATCTTTCTCTCTCTCTCTCACTATATATAAACACTAATACGAAAAGCAGAAAATGACGAGTTATTGACACGCACAAACACACATTTCAAGCCCCTAACTTCACGAGAATTTCTCAAAATCTCTAATCCCAATAGTTTAGTCACAAAATTTGCATGTGTACGCCTTTTGCTCAACATCCCTCTTTAATGCATCGCACCAATTTAGACTCTCAAATCCGTACAAATTCAAGAATCCTACTCCTCCCCCCCAATTTTTTTTTCCTATCCGGATTATCTTGATTTTCCTAGTTAATTGCTTTTCACCCTTCGTCTCCCATTTGGCTCAGTTTTCTCTGTGAAAGTTCAGAGAGAGAAGTTATCGAGAATGGTGATTCAAGCCCAGATAAGTTCAGGTTTGATGTTTGCTGGCTCTGAAGAAAATGCCTACGGATTAAACAACCTCCATTTCAATCTACAAAATCAAGAATCATCGATGCAGAGGTTTCCCAAAATCATCGACGATCATCATTCAATCTCGCAGATGATTTATGCTCAAATCGACAATCAAAGAATCGAGATTGATCATTACATCAATTACCAGGTATATTCATCATTCCTCCGAATTTGAAAAAAAAAAAAAAAAAACCCAAGGTAAGATTCTCATTTTCTTGAAGAGCGAGAGATTGAGGATGGCCCTGCAAGAGCAGAGAAAGCAACAGGCATCATTCTTGACGAAGAAATACGAATCAAAGATTCAATCTCTGATGCGACACAAAGACGAAGAAATCCTAAAAGCCGCGAGCAGAAACATGGAGCTCCAAGATTGCGTGAGAAAGATGGAGATGGAGCGGCAGACATGGCAGAGGGCGGCGCAGGAATACGAGGCGATGGCGGCATCGCTGAACAACACGATCCAACGGCTGAGAGAGAGCGCCGCTGCTTCCGCGGCAGCGGAAGATGCGGGGTCGTGCTGCTGCGGAGAAGCGTGGGAGCGAGAAACGAGGAAGATGGTTTGCAGATGCTGCAATTCTAGGAATTCGTGTGTAATAATGCTTCCCTGCAAACATCTCTGCTCCTGCAGAGATTGCGATGCGTTTCTTGATTACTGCCCCGTTTGTAACGTCGCCAAGAACGCTACTTTGGAGCCCTTGTTTTGACCCCCATTGAATCTATTTTTGCTTGTTTTTCAGAAGAAGATGATGATTTCTGCAAATGTAATATAATTTCAATGCTGTTGTAATAAGAAGAAAAGAGTTTTTTTTTTTTTTTTTACGAGTCAACCCGGCAACTGAGTCGACCCGTTTGGGATCGTTCAAGATGAAGACAACAGTTAAAACTGTCAGCAGCGAAACTATATCCATCCCATTCCCACCTCTGCAAATGAGAGGGCGCAATCAAATCGGGGAAACCAATTAGGGCTTAAGCCTGATTTATTCCAATTCTATCCCTTTCAACCTCCACCGCAATTCCCTCCGCCTTTCCCGACTCCGGAAACTCTCTCCACCGTCGTTCCCGTTGGCCGAACCGCGCCGGTTCAGCCCACTATCCGCCGGTCGGCTTCACCCTCATCTGGTTCCCCCCCGACTGATTGATGAGCTCCCGGCGAGAAATGTGGCGGAGGATAAATCGCATTTTCTGACTCGGAAATTATCTCAGGCTCCGCCGTCGAAGGATTTCGCAGTATGTGAATTTTGTGTTTCGTAATTGTAATGCATCAAACATTAGCTCACTCATTGTGATTACTGATTTTATTCTTGAATTATACTTTGTTTAGGGCTTTCAACAATAATTTTCATTCAGTAAATTGGTCGTTTCGTGTAGATAATTGCTTTACTCACTGTCTTATCTTGCATAATATCATTTGGATATTGAGAGATTCAATTGCTAGTTTGTGAATGGAGTTTAGGTTAGCTCTCTGCCATTGTAGTCCTAACGCGTATGATGATTAGAGGGAGAAAGCATGCTGGTTAACTGTTTCTCACTCTATATTTCAGGTGATTAATTTTGGGAAAGTGTTTCTAATATCAGCAGTAGTTTTGGCCTCTCTCCATTCAGCCTTCCTGCTACCAGCACTTGCTAGTTTTCCGAATGCCAGCAAAGCCGGAGGCGCAGCCGCCGCCGCGGCAGCCGGGAGTAGTCTCGCACGCCATGAGTTATTCAGCAGTGCTTGGACTGGCTTTCTTGCAGGTTGCCTACACACTCTATCAGGCCCTGATCATCTCGCTGCATTGGCTCCACTATCAATAGGCCGGACGAGGATGCAAAGTGCTGCTGTCGGAGCCCTTTGGGGCTGCGGCCACGACACCGGCCAGGTCATATTCGGCCTACTCTTTCTCCTCCTGAAGGGTCAGCTTCACATAGAGGTGATCCGCAACTGGGGGACGAGAGTGGTGGGAGTCACTCTGCTTGTCATCGGTGGCATGGGGATCCGTGAAGCTTCCGAGGTCTCCGCTCCACTTGTTGCTCTTTCAACCGGTGGCTACGACGCCGTTGCCAACCCCACTGCCAAGAAGAAGGTCGGGTTCGCCACATTTGCAACTGGGATAGTCCACGGATTGCAGCCCGATGCCCTGATGATGATCTTGCCAGCACTGGCACTGCCCTCCCGGCTCGCCGGAGCTGCGTTTCTGGCAATGTTCTTGGTCGGGACCGTCGTCGCCATGGGGGGTTACACTGTGTTCATCGGTTCTTGCAGTGAGGCCCTCAAGGATAGGGTTCCTAGAGTCACTGAGAAGCTCACTTGGGCTTCTTCCCTCGTGGCAATCGCTCTCGGCCTCGCCATCATCATCAGCCAGTTCTTTGGATTCAGTTTGTATTGATTGATTAGTTAAAGACTCCGTTTTATCTCCAGTTCACAAGAATTCGATCATTTGATGCTGTAATATTCAACAGTTTTTATTGAGAGGCTCAGAATTTTCAGAGAAAATGTTAAAGATAGCCATCCCTCTTACGTGGCGCCTGCCCACATAGCTCATTATCTCCTGCAAAACGAGAGGCCTATATCCATTTCCACCCCACAATCCAATGCTGCACCATCTTATCACAATGCCTTGCACCTTCGATCAACACCGTTGATCACCTACAAGGGTTTGATCAAAATCAAGAACTATGTATACTCTCACAAGTTATAAAAAGATTCCTTCTTGCTTGTCTACGTGAAGCCATTGCATTAGACAACACTATTCACACACACACACTCACACTTGTTGTGAACTGTGAAAGGTTTATCTCTTTCGATGGCGAGGCCGTTGCAAGTTGAAGTGTACAATCCCAATGGGAAATACCGAGTTGTTAGCACCAAGCCTATGCCGGGAACTCGATGGATCAATCTCTTGGTTGATCAAGATTGCCGTCTAGAAGTAAGTTTTATTACTCATTGTTCAACACTTTGTTTCTTCTTCTTTGCATTTTTTCACTTGTTTCTTCGACTACGGATGTGCAGATATGCACGGAGAAGAAAACTATACTATCTGTTGAAGATATCATTTCTTTGATTGGGAATAAGTGTGATGGAGTTATTGGACAGGTCAGATTCTTGTTGTTTATAAATCCGGATTTGGGATGTGTTGATGATGATTTATTTTTGGTTTGTGTGGATTGTTTTAGTTGACTGAGGATTGGGGGGAGAAGCTGTTTTCTGCATTGAGCAGAGCTGGAGGGACGGCATTCAGCAACATGGCTGTCGGATACAACAACGTCGACGTCGATGCTGCTACTAAACATGGGGTTGCTGTTGGAAATACACCTGTAAGAATCTGTTCATGAGTTTGATTCTTGGTAATTTTTTGAGTATTTTCTAGCATAAGCTTGATTAGAAAATCTTGAATGGTCGGAATCAGTTTGATGATTGTGATTTATATCTTGCAATGAATTTGAAGGGAGTGCTGACAGAAACTACAGCAGAGTTAGCTGCATCACTATCTTTAGCAGCAGCTAGAAGAATTGTTGAAGCTGATGAGTTCATGAGGGCTGGCTTGTATGATGGATGGCTTCCTAATCTGTACGTCGCCCCTCGACTCCACTCGACTCGACTCACTAATGCAAGCGCTTGATGACACAGTTTGATTCTGTTTCCAGTTTTGTAGGGAACTTACTCAAGGGACAAACCGTTGGAGTGATTGGAGCCGGTCGCATTGGATCTGCCTATGCAAGAATGATGGTAATGTAATGACCTTCCATTTTCCAAGAATTCATCACTATTTAAATCTTGAATTGTTTCTGTCATGGAATAGGTTGAAGGGTTCAAGATGAACTTAATCTACTTCGATCTCTACCAATCCACTCGTCTGGAGAAGTTCGTAACAGGCATGCCTAGAAAAACCCCTGCACTATCAGAGCAACTCGTGTATAAACGTATAAAATCTCATCTGTACGAAATGCAGCTTACGGCCAGTTCCTGCAAGCCAACGGCGAGCAGCCTGTCACGTGGAAACGAGCCTCGAGCATGGATGAGGTGCTTCGAGAGGCAGATGTGGTAAGATTTTTGCTATGTTCGTGGAGAAGAAGCTTTTTTCGTGTCATGTGACATTGCTTTTGCAGATAAGTCTCCACCCGGTGCTGGATAAAACGACCTATCATCTCGTCAACAAGGAGAGGCTGTCGAAGATGAAGAAGGTAATCACCAAATTACTCGATGTTTTGAGGCATAAACTACGAGTTTTTCTCGTTTTTTGTAACTCCATTGTTGATGCAGGAAGCCATACTAGTGAACTGCAGCAGGGGGCCGGTTGTTGATGAGGTAGCTCTGGTTGAGCACTTGAAACAAAATCCTATGTTTCGAGTTGGCCTTGATGTCTTTGAGGTAAACTATATGTCTTAACTAGTTATAGGGATGAGTGGGGAAAAAAATGTTGAAATACCGTATATATCGTATCGAAAAATAACGAAATTATTCAATTTTTTGTATACCATAATTTTTGGTTAGGTATCATACCATACCAAAAGTGCTGGGCATGGTAAAGGTATATGACCATTGTAATTTTACGGCATATCGGCACATACTTTACCAAAAATATTATATTATTTTTATCTTTTACTTTGATTTTTTTTTTTAAAAAAACCTATCTTTCCTCTTTGATTAAAAGTAATATATTATTATTGATATAGATAGATTTTTTTAATATATTTTTAAATAAAAACAACCATAAAAATTACAGTATATCGAAGATTTTTGGTATGGTGACAGTATACTGAATGAAGTAACGGTATATCTTGTCATACCGAAAATTTGATATACCAAATTACGGTATGCAGAAAAATTCGATACAATAGCAATATGAGTTTTTCTCATATGTTAAACTATGGTATGGTAAAAAATGTTCGGTGTAACTTTTCGAGTCTATCCCTAACTGGTTGTCTACTCATCATATGTATTTTATGCACTACCCCAAACTATAATGTATGAATTCTATTAGGATGAGCCATACATGAAGCCGGGGCTAGAAAAGATGAAGAATGCTATAATTGTGCCTCACATAGCCTCTGCTTCAAAGGTAACTATTTCACCCTCATCCACCACATTCCACCCTATACTGCATATATTCACACACCCATGTTGCTCCTGCAGTGGACTCGTGAAGGAATGGCGACGCTCGCTGCACTCAATGTTCTGGTACGAGATCTTCCATTACATTTAATATTTATTACGTTATAACGAAACATATGATATTCATATCATCTTTTTATTACAGGGAAAAATTAAAGGCTATCCGATTTGGAGCGACCCTAACCGGGTGGACCCGTTCTTGAATGAGAACTCTCTGCCGCCGGCAGCGTGCCCTAGCATTGTCAACTCCAAAGCTTTAGGTAACTCTTGTAGAAGTTCATTTTGTGGTGTGTGGATTTCTTACCATTGTCTTAAATTTGGAGAGTTTTATAATAAATTTGATTTGTTGCAGGCTTGCCAGTCTCAAAGCTATGATAGGGCATATGAATTATGTAAATTCATCTTATACAAGAAATGTATTTTCCCTTGTAACATGAGGTTTGTATGGAACACTTGAACCAATGTGCCCTAACTAAATATTGATTTCCTCCTATTTTTTGGCTTTTGTATAATTCTACTTTATCCAATTCAAGTGTTGGGATCAAATCTTTCATATAATATTATCTATTTTGAATCGAACAAATCCGCATGATTTTATTTTTAGCATCTCTCGCATTGTTTTTACAAAATATTTACTATTTTTTATCTTATGGCATATTTCCTCTGCATGTTGTTGCTATATTATTTACTAATAGATTATTAATTAATATCTCGTTTTATTTGACTTTACCATAATTTTACAAAATCTCTCCCGATTTTCTATGAGAAATCGCAATTAGTTATAATAATTCAAAAAAAAAAAAAAAACGCTACTCTTTTAAGTTTTATCCCACAAATGACAAAATTAGCAAATTGTATTATGAGAAAGGAAAAAGAGCAATTCAAAAAATAAGTTTATTTTTATATACTAATTAAATAAAGTATTCAAGAACCATTAGATTTCTGATCTCGTAAAACCACAAGTCAAATGGAACTTATATTTAACAATTTCAAAATCTTTAATACTTTTAATTAATAGAAATTTGCTATTTGTGATAATTTTTCATTAATGTACAAAAAGAGTCATTTTATTTAGGAGCATTATAAATTCATGATTTAAAAAATAATTAACTATTGATTTAAAACTCGAAAAATGAATTTTCAATTCTTATAAATTTTGAGATTTCTTAAATCCAAAATTAAAAATTTATTTTTCGGTTGTGAAACGATAAATAAGTTAGATATATTTATACTTTTATTTTTAGAGAAAAAAGGCGCGTCAACCGACTGAGGCAGTTATATATTCAAATTTCAGTTTGGAATTCGATTCATCAGTTGCTTCTCTCCCACACAATTTTCTCCCCCCCAAAACCTCCCATACTATTTCACTTTCTCTCTCTAGATCTCGCAAAAATCACCATGTCGTCATCAGAGTCCGACTCAACGGCTCTGGTTTCAACGCCTTCCGTCTCAACGGTAGATCTCACAAAAATGTCCATTTCGTCGTCACAGTCAGACTCACCGTCTCCAGATTCAGCGGTTCCAGATTCAGCGCCTCCGAAAATGATCGTTCTGCACGCTTCCGACGGCAAGACGTTTGAGGTGGAGGAGTTTGTCGCTCTCAAATCGAAGACCATAGAGAAGATGATCCAGGATAACGGCGGTAGCGACAACATCAAGCTACCCAAAGTCACCTCCGAGATCCTCGCGTTAGTGATCAAGTACTTGCAGCGCCACGCCAAAGCCGAAATCGATGCCTCCGAAAGCAAGACAGTGCCGGTGAATGACTCCAACAAGGAGCTGAAGGAGTTCGACGCCGAATTGTTTAAGGTCGATAATAAAACGCTGTTCGAAGTGATCTTGGTATTATCCTGAAATCCTCTTTACCTTTTTCACTATTTTGCCTAAAGTTTTAGTCGATTTTGCATTTTTGTTACTAGCATTGTAGTCTATTCCATAAGCGCATCTACTCTTTGTGTGTCTTCTCCTGCTCATGCTGTTGGATTCATGATCTATAGTTTTACATTCTCTTTGTTATAAAAATAGTGATGCATTTTCGCTACAAGCATTGTACTCTATTGCTTTAGCGCATCTGCTCTTTGTGTGTCTTCTCCTGCTCATGCTGTTGGCTTAATTCATTGATCAATAGTTTTACATTCTCTTTTTTCCAAAAATATTGATGCATTATCTGCTTCTTTTATTTATCTTTGATTATTTACTTTGACTCGTAGTATAATTTGCCAAATAATTTCTGCTTCTTTACTTATTTCTTGTTCCGCAAGTTTTATTTGTCTATGCGTTTTCGCTAATAGAATCATTACCGACTGATTTCGCCTCCTACTGTTAGCGCCGTTTGTCGTGTGTTTCTTCTGCTCTGCAATCATGACCTATAATTTGACATTTTCTTTGTTCCAAATATAACGATGCATTAATCATTCTCTGCTTCTTTTATTTATTCTTCAATTCTTTACTTCAACTCGTAGTGCATTTTGCTTATTACATTATATGCATATAGCGATATTTAGGGGTATTTAAATTTCAACTATTCTTATCTTAGTGTGGTCGTTTTTATCATCTCCACTTGGAGCTGGCTATTTCTGTGAGCCATTCTTTCTTATCAATGATCATGCACCTAACAAACAGGGGAACTTACCTCATGGATTTGTCTCTTCATGTGCAGGCTGCATACTACCTGGTTATCGATGGCCTTCTGGACTGCACTTGCCAGAAGGTGGCGGACATGATCAAGAACAAGACTCCGGCTGAAGTCCGCGAGATTTTCGGCATAAAGAACGACTTCACTGAGGAGGAGGAAAAGCTGATTCTTCAGGAGACTGAATGGGCTTACTAGTGATTTCACTGCTGGATCCATATCTCTATCAGCTGGTAGTTCTTGTCCCTCTAGTTAGCTAAGCTTCCTCATATTAGTTAGCTGGTGGGTGACGTTCTGAAACTCCAGATAAAACTAATTCTGTTTGCCGTGAAACTGTTTCTTGAAATTGTTGCGATGGTTTGACTTTGACCTTTCAATTGCTATTGCGGTTTAGTCAGTTAGCAATCAGTCACATTTGGAAATTTTCTTTGATTTTTTCGAGTATGAATGCTTGATTCAAGAAGACGAAGTAAATGATTTGATTCTTTTTAAAAATAAGTCCTCGGCTGTCTATTGATATATTCGATTAAGTTTAGGGGTATAATTGAAGTCGGAGTTGAGTTTAAATAGTGTCGTATTTATGCTCATGTTTAGATTATTTTATTTTTATTTGTAATTTTAGCCAACCAGTCTGTTCATGAACTCATAAATCGAATACTATGATGTTCAAATTTGATTCTTTTAATAAACGAACTTTTATCAAATCGAGATCCAAATAGGTCACGAATAATTTGGTTCATTTGTATCCCTAATTTAGTCCAATTAATATTTTCGAATAAGAATAAAAATTAAAAAACACAAAACTCCATGTCAACTCGGACAGCAGGGACATTGCTCATGTTCCTATCCAATAGCCTTACGCCGCGTGGGCCAATTATATTTCCCTTTTCTTCATTGGAAAGTCTCATTTTTTTTCCTTCGGATTCTTCATAACAATTGTCGAAGACGATTTTAACCAAGACTGCACAGAAAAATCACCATTTTTTCACACCTGCTTCTCCAACAGCTCAGTGTGAGAAACACACTATCGTTGCTTCGGGAATAAAAGCTGCGTAAATTAGAGAAAAAAAATGGCGGAGATTGATGAGCCGTTGTTGTCGAGGGGCGTCGCCGAAGACGATGATGAGAAGGCGTCTGGGATTGAGGATCCGGCAGATAGCAGCAGCGCTGTTGCTGAAAGAAAAACTGCTCGATTGGCTTCCCTCGACGTGTTTCGAGGCCTCTGCGTTTTCGTGATTCTCTCTCCTCTTTTCGTCTTATTTCCTTCTTAGCTTGACCCTTTTTATGCGTTTGACGTCATTTTGATTACTTACAATTTTTCCATATTAGTGATCAGATCAGTAATGAAATGAATTCCGATGACGAGTAGGTGTTTCTAGATTTGCATTCAGTTAGGAGCTTACTTGTTTTTGTGTTTTTGTAGTTTGGACTCTACATTGGAAGTTGAGAACATAGCTTTATGTTTTTATGATCAAATTTGATATTATTAAGCTTTTGTTGAGATTTATGCTTAATTGCTTATGATCAGATTGAGCCTTAGAATTTCAATGATACATCAGCATGACTTTTTTCGGTTTTTATGTGTTTATCTATCAGTTTATCTGTCTATGACTTTTAGAGTAATCTCCTTTCAGCTAATGATGCTTGTAGATTATGCGGGCTCGATCTTCCCAGTTATTGCTCATGTTCCTTGGAATGGTCTACATTTGGCAGACTTCGTGATGCCGTTTTTCCTTTTTGTTGCTGGAATTTCTGTGGCCATCGTGTACAAGGCAACTCTTTCGATACTTTTTGGCTTTACTTATTAATTATGAATTCTCAGTTTCTTGGTTCATATCTGAATGGCCTTTGTGGTTTTAATTTTGCAGAAAGTTTCTGATAGATTTGAAGCTACATGGAAGGCCATCTTTAGAGCACTAAAACTATTTCTCATTGGCGTCTTTCTTCAGGGTATTATAAGTAACTCTTGTTTTTTGATCTTCTGTTAGTTTTGATACTCATCGAATGGTACACGAAACATCATTGAACTGTAGCATGAAAAAGCTACACATTGAATAATGATATGATATTTGCTATTCCTACTTAAACTGATTCTGAACTCAACATCCTCCAATCAAGATTACAGCATAAACATATTTTAGGGTCAATAAAATAAAGAGGCTACGAGGCTAGGGGATTAGGGATAATGAACAAAACAGAGGTAACAGCTAATGCAATACCAGAAGTTTCCAATGCTCTCACTTCATAGCCATATTTGTGTAATGCAAAAATGTTATTACTTCTGCTGTGATGTAACTCAATATTTCTCATTTGATACCTGCTTATTTTACTGATTGGCAGATAATATCGGAAGTTTACTTCATTTCAGGAGGATATTTTCATGGTACTACTTCATTGACGTACGGAGTGGACATTGAAAGGATAAGAATTTTTGGGATTTTACAGGTTCTCCAGCATATTCAATATTAGAGCTTGCAATATTCACGATCTCCGGCTAGTCAGCCTTTTTGTTTATATTCTGTATCTCTAATCAAGGATTGAATTAGTATGTAGTGCAGAAGAAAATCTGTATGCATAATTAACTCTTGCCAATTTCTTTCTGTGCTTCCTTTAGAGAATAGCAATCGGATATGCTATAGCTGCGCTGTGTGAAATATGGCTTCCATGTCAAAGGGCCAGAGAAGGTCTCCGCAAGATTTGTAATTGGCAATGGTGAGTTAAGGCTGTTATATAAAGTTTATGTATGTAGTTTGTTGTATATATATTTGTTTATTTTTCATGAAACTCTTCAAATTCTCCTTTTTTTTTGTAGGTGCATTGTATTGTTGCTGTCTGCTGTATATTTAGGGCTCTTGTACGGCTTGTATGTGCCAGATTGGCAATATGTGGTGGAATCAGATTCTTCCGTGATGACCGCCAGTAATTACACAGTCTTTTTGGTAAACAAACCATCTAACCCTCCCTCTGCTGATAATTCTTAGTCTGTGATAGTTACATTTTAGATTTTCTGTAGTTATATGTTTTGTTTTGCAGTTTCCTGAAGTTAAGGGACTTTATTCCCTATGGTATTCAAGTCATGGTTAGTACTACTAATATTCAGATGATGAGATTAGAGAAATGGGAATAAAGGCAGGATAGTAAAAAGGGAAAATATTACCAGAATTTATTATGCTGTTTGATTTTCTTTCTGACAAGATTCTTAAATCAATTTCTTAAAAATGCAGGTTAAATGCTCTGTAAGAGGAGATCTTAGTCCTGCATGCAACTCTGCTGGAATGATAGACCGTGATCTTCTTGGAATCGAGCATCTTTACACAAAACCTGTGTATAGGAATTTGAAGGTATTCAATCATTTGTGATGTTAACTACTGTGAATTTCAGGCTTCCACTGTTCCGTTCCATTAACTTGGCATATTCTGCCCGCTAATTTTAGGAATGCAGCATACCTGGTGACGGACAAGCCTCACCCACGTGGTGTCGCGCTCCTTTTGATCCTGAAGGTATTTTGAGGTAAGATCTATTTTGCATGAAAGTTGTTGGGATACATTCTTATAGTCTTCATTATTTGGTTAGCTTCTCTGTGCCTGTCTAATATCAAATCTTGATTAGTCACTATTTATGACTTATGTAAGCCCTATGCACTTACAGTTCACTGACAGCTGCAGCAACCTGCATTATTGGACTCCAATATGGGCACATCCTAATACAATTGCAGGTTCATACACTTTTTACCCCTTTTCTTCGCTTTGCATGCACTCAAACACATATTTAAGGTCACTTGTTCAGGGTGCAGCGGTGAAACTACTCTACCTATGACCAAGAGGATATGGGTTCGAGCTTCTATAAGAACATGTTGGGTGTGTGTGTTTAATTAATGTAAAATTTATATAAAAATATTAAAAAAAACAACAAAAAAAAAAATAAAAAAAAATACATATTTAAGTCTCTGCTGTGGCAAGGATAAACACTTCCTCGAATATATCACATAAAAACATGAAACTCCATAATGCTTTAGGATTAAAGCACTATCTTCCATGATCTACATTTTACTCTTGACTACTTTAGGGAGCTAACTGTATTGAATTATGTTTCAGAATCACAAAGAGCGGCTATGGAACTGGGCCATATTCTCAGTTTCATTGATGTGTCTTGGTTTGTTACTTGCCCTTGTAGGTATGTACATTTCTTTGAATTAGAAACTGTGAGCCAAACCAATGCAACACTGCACAATAATTAAAATTTTGAGTATGCAAGCCTTAATTCAATCATTCTGCTATCACTGTCCCTATTTAAGTTTACAAAATAAATAAGAGATATTTATTCCATCAGTATGCATTTCTGCAGCAAATACATAAATTGAAAATACACAACAGAGATGGATACTTCTAATGAAGCTTTCATCAATGCTGGTTTTTGGTAGTGGTCTTCTTTTAGTCTACTGCTTATTGTATTATTGTAGAAGAAGTGTTTGCACTCAAAAGCAACACAAGTATTTTATCATCTCAGCCAAATATAAATGCGTGGACTATAGGATAAATTAGGAGGTCCAATTGGAAAATAAAATGCATACATCACAAGTTATTGATCGTATAGGGAGTGCATCTCACAAGTTAGTTTGTGCTAAATAGAAATAAATCTACACTATTCATCTCAAAAAATCAATCGTATTTTTTTTTCAAGATTTCATGCTTAATTGTTTTATAAATTAAGCATGATTTATAAAACAATTAAGTATGAACGAAAATTATGTTTAATTTTTCAATCTTTGATGCTTTAATCTCAACCATTAATACTATCAATCCAATGACTAAGTTTCATTCCTATTTATTATAAACTTTAGTTTTAGCACTTGATCAAAACTCTATATTAACTTTTTTTCGTTTTTGTAGTAACATGATCTGGTTTTATATGGTATAGTCCCCCTCGTATAGAAGAAAAAAGATTAGAATTAAGATTTAGGCCAAAAATATATATATTTCAGGCTCCCCATAAATTTTTCTGGATCCGCCACTGTAAATTGCTGTCAGTTTCCTAGGAAGTATGGACTCACTAAGTTGACCCTTCTCTTGCTTCTTTACCTTCAGGTATGCCAGTTAACAAATCCCTCTACACAATCAGTTATTTGATGGTTACTTCAGCTGCTTCTGGAATCACTTTTTGCCTACTGTATGCACTGGTGAGTATGTAACACAAGAGCCCTGTCATTACTTCTGGGAAATATTCTGAGACATGACAAGCTATGAAAATCGGATAAGAGGTCTGCAAATCTAAAGTAGTCCAATAAAGAAAAAACTAATCTGCCATGATTCTTGTTGGCTTCCTTCTCACATGCCCTTGATGCTGCAGGTTGATGTCTATGGTTGGAGACGCTTGACTAGCGCATTCGGGTGGATGGGGAAGCACTCCTTGAGCATCTTCATTCTCGTTACATCAAACATAATAATCATACTGGTTCAAGGGTTTTACCTGAAATCTCCTGACAACAACATTGTAAGCGTTGTTCAATACTGACTACGTTATTCTCATCAAAGTTTAATCCTCAGCTTCAATGCAAAATAGGTGCACTGGATCATAACACGGTTTGCGCACGAGTGACTGGACCATGATTCCACAACGCTCCAAAACTGAAGGTAGACAGAAGAGATTGCTTTTCACATGAGACAAATATCAAAGGTTTGATTTTCACCAGATATCTTTTCTATTCAACGAAAATTTATCCATCCTTTTATGGCTCATTTTTTTATTTTTTATGGTAAATCCCAACTGGTAGCTTCTAACAAGGGAATAGAGAGAGTTGGCTAATTGATAAGGAGAAACTGATCTATTCTTCTATAATTGTTTAATGTACCGAGAAGCATGTATATTTCAGGAAAAAAAAATCAATAAAATAAATATCTATTGTATTAATACTTGACAAAATTATAGTTTTGCTAAATTCCAAAATGTAAAACGGTGCAATTCATTTCGCACATGAGGGTGAGAGAGAGAAAGAAAGATAGAGTAATACTTTAACTTAGGATCCCATATCTCCCATCCATTTTTTTAAAAATATAAATGAGTTAGTCTCCACTCTCCAGAGATGGTCTTACAATTTTTTATTTTTTTTTTAAATGAATCTAAATATATCAATTCAATAAATTTAAAAAATTATTATATATTTTAATGCATAATTTTTTTTACTGCAAATAAATTATATTATTTCAATTAGTTAAATATATTAATTGCAATTAAAAAATGCATCACTTCAATAAATTAAATTTATCTTATAATAAAAATGATGAAACCGTCTTACTCGATTATTTGCCAACATAAATATATATATATATATATATAATCCCGTCCATTGTGTGGTTGATTCTTAGAGATTCGGTTGTCGTTTGAATAATTATAGATAGACTAGTAGGTGGTCACAGATAATGTGGTGATCTGAGCTATTTTCAGTATATATCAAAATATAGCCATAACCTTATGCTACTATTGTTGGTTTGCCTTTGTGATAGTGCTGTTACTACAGTTTGATAATCGATCAAAGTTTATATTTTTTTCAAATAAAATAATTTACCTGGTGAACTTATTTTACTTAAAAAGAGTAATAAAACTGTTTCAAACAAGCAAAAACTAACGTGCGCCACCCCGGGATGGATTCTTAAGATCCACGCACCAATTCCCAGCCACAAACAAAAGAGATGGAAGCAATTCGACCGTTGTGAGCATTCATCATTAAAATAAATAATAATAAAAAAAAAACATAGAGAGAGTGACACTCACCCCCCCCCCCCCCTCCTCTCTTTTAAATCGAATTCTCTCGATTACTCTATGGCTTACACAGTTATGCTTTTCATATTTTCTACATTTCCTATAAGTTATACTCCCTCGGTTCCAGATAAATTATTTTATTTTGATCGAGCATAATAATTAAGGTATGTGAGTGGTAGTGGGATCAATATTTTATTGATGAGTGTGAAAAACTTGTTGTTTTAGGAAAATATACTAATATTACGGACGGACAAAAAAAATATGAAAAATTTATGTGAGACGAAAAAGAAAATGTGGATAATTTATGCTGAATGAAAAAGAAAATGTGGATAATTTATGCGGGAGGAGGGAGTATATTATTTTATCTAGTGGTGGCCACGGGCCGGGTCCGGTTCGGAACCGCCGGTTCCACGGTTCCGAAAAAATGGAACCGGAACCGGCCCGTGGGTAGAAGGTTACGGTTCCGGTTCCGGTTCCGAACCGAAACCGGCGGTTCGAAAAATATATATTTTTTATTTTTTTATTTTTTCAGGGACACGTGGCGCTCTTTGATTCGTCGATTTTTGAATTTTCAAAAATATTTTCAACGGTTCGGAACCGAAACCGCCGATTCCGATTCGGGCTATTTCTTGAACCTGAACCGGCCCGTCCAAAAACGGTTACGGTTCCGGTTCCGAAACGCTTTGGACGGTTACGGTTCGGAACCGTGAACCGTCGGGCCGGTTCCGGCGGTTCCGGTTCCAAATGGCCACCACTAATTTTATCTCGGTGTGAAATTGAGTGTTCATAGATTTGTTGGAAAATCCATTATTTATTGGGGCATTGATTCCTATTTCACATATATTTAAACATATCACCTTAAAACTATTAATTTTTAATGAATCATTCAAGCCATAATATCATGAGTATTTGAAGTAAATAATATTATTATTAGAAAAATAATTAATGGGTGGAAAGATGATGGGCCCATGTGCAGGTTTTTGTATGCGAATAGAGAGAGGAGTATATATGTCCAATACATATTATTACAAACAATGAGGCGGCTCGTTTGGCTTGAGGTTTAATAAAAGATCAAATAAAATTATGATGTGGATTTTTTTCTCTTTATTTAAGAAAAAGAAAAACGAAGTGAAAAAGTGGTCCAATAAAAAATTTCTGTCTTGATTAATGCCAGCTGTTTCCCACGTGATGCTTCATCGTTCATCATCGACCTCAACATATTATAATAAATAAATACTAAAAATAAATAATTCTAAAAAGCTAAAAGCATAATCCATCCTGGTCTAGACATGATCTGCCCCTTGATTATTATGTGTTTCCTACTTTCATTTTCCCATAAGATATTGTTTTTTATATATAATAAAAATACTTTATTTTAAATTTATACACGCAGATGTTTCTGAGAAATTCGAACACATAATTTTTTGGTCACAAACTCATTAACAAAATATTTTCACCACTATATATCGAGCAAGAGAGGATATTGTTATGTACAATAAGTTCATGCCCCCACATTAATAACAGAAGAAGATATTTTTTAAATATAATATTTTACATAATTCAATTATATGGAGATTTTATAAAAAAGCTCAAATTTAAATTATGGGTCCGATTTGACCAAAAATGAATAATATCATATTAGTGTCAAAATTTCGATCGCTACACATATATTCATATTTATAAATATTAGAGATAGTCTTGTGAGATGTCATCTCTCATAAAATTTGTGGCAAGGATGTATCTTAAAAGATTAATATTATAAAATGGATATTAAATATCATTAACTGAATAAAAATTAAATATATTATTTATTATATGAATAAACATCGTTTACTGAATAAAACCTAAATATATCATTTATCGAATAAAAATGCATTAGTTATTAAATAAAAATACATAACTTAAACTAAAAATTTTAATTTCAACTTATAAATATGTTTATACCAATCTATAAAAAAAACCCTAAGTTTTTTCATACAAGTTTTTGCACATATTTAATATAATGTAAAATATGTACCTAAAATGTTTAGAGATTGATATTATGCTTTTTGAAAAAAGTGCCGCATCTTTCCAAATTTTTTATAATTACTTCAAAATTGTCTCTTCTCACTTAAAAGACACATAAAATTAGCTCATTTAGTTTCTTGTCGGAAATGCAGTAAAAAAAATATTCTACCTGTAATCAAGAGGTTGTGAGTTTGAATTTGAGACATATAGTATGTGTGTATTTAAATTAATGTAATGAAAAATTTAATAAAAATAGAAACATTTTAACCCGTTAAAAAACTAATAATTTAAGAAAACATATGTAATAAAATGGATTAATGTTTGAAAGATCTCTTTTCATAATATATCATTTTTAGACATTCATGATTGAACACATAAAGTTGAAGAATCAAATATTCCATAAAATACCCATCAATTTCCATCACCAAAAAATGTGCAATTATTGATACAATACATTAATTCCACACAAAGTCAAATAAACAAAATTGACTAATGATCCAAACAAAATTCTCTAGCCATGAGCATCACACAAGTGTTGGTGTGCATTCAATTACATCATATTTTATTTTACTTTTGCAATTGTCAAACTTATTTATTAATGAACCACATTTATGGAATGCTTGTGACAAGTGAGTCTTATCTATTAGACAGAGTGTATTATGAATTATGATACTTGTCTCTCTGTCATGATTAAAGTAATGCAGGATTAACACGTCACCACCTCCAAACAGTAAACACAAGCAATTATTTAACATTAATTACTGCACTAATTAAAAGGTTAATGCATCCAAAATCATGGAAGAATCAAGATTTGTAAGTAACTAGTACTATATCCTCGAGCCACTCAAATTCAACTGATTTTCTCCTTTTCCCAAGTATTCATCTTTTTTGACTAGGGTCTTGTGGATGGATTCTTGCCACCTGTCTCTCTTCCACGTGGTTGATTTTGGAGCGAGCCCGTTTAAAAATATTCCCGTTAAATATTTTACTACCTCGGTCTCATGCAAATTGGCATACTTCTTTTCGACACGAGAACTAAAAAAGTAAGGATTGTGAATGTAAGCTGAATTAATATTTTATTGTTGAATATGAAAAATTATCATTTTTAAAAATGTGTCTATTCGGTTGGAACGCTCTGTGTGTCAATTTGCATGAGATGGAGAGAGTATATTCTATGCTTACTAGTTAAAATAATATGAATCAACTTTATAATGGTGAAAGTATTCAATTTCTTACTAGTTTTATATATTTTTAAGGAGCCTAATTTTATAAATTAAGCATAATCAAGACTAATTACATGAATCAGCCAATACAGAAAGTTCGATCTCCAACTCATCGATTCAGAGATCTGCATAGTAAATTGTGCTACATGGTGAGCTGCCATAGTGATACTCCGATATGCATGAAAAATACTCAAAACACAATCGTTTTTTTGTTGTTTGAGGAGCATTGAAAAGGTAACGGGTACCAAACTTTCATCATCTTCTAGGAATGACATGGCTCTCGCAACAATAATAGAATATGTGAAGACTGTGATTGTATATATCTACTGCTCCATACAAAAGTAATTTCATGCAAGATGGTTGTTACTTCTCCACGCAAACAAGACCCTAGGTATGCAATTGGTTGAGCCAAAACTGCCACAATTAGACTTTCATGATCCCGGACTATGACTCCGACTCCGACTCCAAACTTACTGCTCTTATTATTGAACATAGCATCAACATCAACATGAAATGTGCCTCGATTTGGGAAAGTGAAGTCTGTGAGTGATTTTGTATTGAACAAAGACCTAAGGGAAGATATAGACAAAAGTACATGATAAAATGACAGTATTATTGATTTACGAAGGAATTCATGATACTCATTTCATTTAGATCTTATAACGGTGAGAATGCATATAAATAGGCAAAAACTTGCGTTAGGCAGGCCTAAACGCTTTAGTCGGGTTTTATCCTACCCAAATGGGTTGACCCATCCCAATTAGGGTATATTATATGGGTTTGAGCTAGGGTTAATGGATAAAACCCGCCTAAATCGTTTAGGCCTGCCTAGCCCAAGACCTTCCCATATAAATATATTGAAACACAATTTGAATAAAAACCATAATACCCATTTCATTTATATCGTATTATGTAGTAAGAGCAATGCATATACATACAATAAGAAGTGCAGTTTTACAGCCTTGGAAGCATTTGCCATAATGTTATACAAACAAAATGGTGACAATATAGGTTTTTCATGTTGTTTTTATATGTGGTAGCATCAATCATTCACTGTTGTACTTTTAAAAGTATACAAAATTTAATTAATATGATTTAGAGTAATGCCAAAATGATTAGTGTGACAGCATATTTGACTAATATTCCAGCTAATATTTATTATTTAAGCCCCAATTTATTGTCCCAAATAAAATTTGCATTTGTTTATGAATACAATAGAATGTTGGTCTTTGTTTTCATAAACTACAACTTTTTTTAAAAAAATACTACCCGTCCCGGTAGAAATGACCATCTTCTTTTCGACATTGAAATTAAGGATTGTGAGTGTAAGTGAAATAAATATTTTATAATTCAGTGTGAAAAATCGTAATTATCAAAATAGGTCAGTTCGGTTCGGACGCTCGATTCAATAAGTGGGTTAATTCTACCGAGACGAAGATAGTATATAATTCAACAATCTATCCCACCCAAGTATCTTTATTAGAGTTTGAATTCACGAACGATTATATACAAACAAAGCGTTTAAATTACTTGCACCCCGAAGTGGGGAAACTTACTACAATTCTTAAACATTTATGTAAATATTTGCATTTATTTTGCTCATGCTTGAAGACTTCATTTAGCTTGGGATAAAATCCAAGCATTATTACCTTGTGTAAGCTTTTATTGAAAGAAAATCAAATCTTAAATTTTGTTTGAAATGTAAAGTTATCAATTATCGTGTAAATTAATTTATTGAGAAAATTGTTGCTGAATTAATATTTAGGGAAAGAAAATTAAGTCTATAATGGATATATGAAAATGTAGACAACATGGAATTCATTAGTCGTGTGAACAATCATTTTATCTGAGGAAAAATAAAAAGTAAAAAGTGTTGCTGGTAAATATCACTTTCATTCTGGAAACCCCGATTTTCTTTAACCCCCACACTACTAAATATTCAAATATATCTACCTAGCTTTTCTCAAATTTATTTTAAACTATTCAGATGTTTTAATAAATATTTAAATTATAGCTTTTTGTGGAGTTGAGACCTATCTTCAAGAAAATTCGGGATCGATTGTAGCGGTGATTCAAGAACTACAAAGGATCCAAGGTGATTTTGTTCGATCTGCCGAGATGTGTGATACAATTAAAAGCTAAAAGAAGATTTTATTATTGAAGAGTTTATCATATATTTTATGAAGACTAATGAAGTAGTCCATTATTTAATTATCGATTTAGGACTCGAAAGATAATTTGTCAATCCAGAATTCGAAAGAATAAATAATTCTCAATCCAGGACCGATATTGAGGTCATAGATTGAAAATTGTATGATCTTTCGAGTCTCATTGAGAAATTTTTGTGATGTTTCAGGTCACGAATTGAGAATTAATCTTTCGCGTTCTGAATTGATAATTAAATTATCTTTCGGGCCCTGGATCGCTAAAACTCCTTAAATTAATTATAAGTAAAGACATTTTGAAATTTAAAAATCTCATTTTCCCTCAAGAAAAATGTAACATTTTTAAAAATGCAAAATTTTGAACTAAAAAAAAAAAAGAAAGAAAAAAAGACGTTGAACCGTTGGAAGGGAGTGGGACCCGCAGGAGTAAAGCCCACAGCACTACAGCACGGCACAGCCGCAGATGATTAGCTCTCACATGGTCTCGCTGTTTCTCTGGGCCCCACTCTCTCTCTCTCTCATCTCATGTAAGAAAAAAAAATTAAGTATATATATAAAATCAATTTTTTATGTCTTTAATTTCTAATCATTGCATTTTTTAAAAATATAAAAATAACATCTTCGTTTGATTATAGTGTATTTATGGATACTTCTTTTTAAAAATAAATGAATGCTAAATTTGGATAATATAGTATATTTATGGAGAGTGGGGAAGAACTATATTTAATATGCAAGATAATAAATGTTGAAACAAACAAATACAAAAAATGTTGGTGAATTCCAGAAATACCCTTACCTTATCCGTTAAATCATCTCTCACCCCCCTTTACATTATAAGACCTCTCTCCCCTACCAACACTCCCATCTTCACTTCCATCAACTACACACACACAGAGAGAGAGAGAGAGAGAGAGAGAGAGAGGATATGACCAAGGAAGTGAGCGAAGAAGCCGGCGGGCACCACGGAGGCGGAAAGGACTACGTGGACCCGCCGCCCGCGGCGTTTCTCGGCGCTGGAGAGCTGAAGCTCTGGTCCTTCTACAGAGCGCTCATCGCGGAGTTCATCGCCACCCTACTCTTCCTCTACGTCACCGTAGCCACCGTCATTGGCCACAAGAAGCTCAACGCCGCGGACGAATGCGACGGCGTCGGTCTTCTCGGCATCGCGTGGGCCTTCGGCGGCATGATCTTCATCCTCGTTTACTGCACCGCCGGAATCTCAGGTACGTTTGAGTTTTGACTACTGTAATTATTTCTAGGGTTCCGGCGAGATTGAGCCGCCGTGAAATGCGGAGACTCTGGTTTAATGATTGCGTTGCATTTTCAGGTGGGCACATTAACCCGGCGGTGACGTTCGGTCTGTTCCTGGCGAGGAAGGTGTCGCTGATTAGGGCGGTGTCGTACATCGTCGCGCAGTGTTTGGGCGCCATCTGCGGCGTCGGTCTGGTCAAAGCAGTCATGAAAACCCCCTACGTCACCCTCGGCGGCGGCGCTAACACCGTGGCCCCTGGGTACAACACCGGTACGGCCATCGGCGCCGAGATTATCGGCACCTTCGTCCTCGTCTACACCGTCTTCTCCGCCACCGACCCCAAGAGGAACGCCCGCGACTCTCACATTCCGGTGAGTTAGAACTTAGATGCTTCCGTCTTCACTTCACTCCGCCATTAATGATTAAATCCTCTCAAATTTTTAACATGAATTAATGTAATTGCAGGTTTTGGCTCCGCTTCCAATTGGATTTGCAGTTTTCATGGTGCACTTGGCCACCATTCCCGTCACCGGCACCGGCATCAACCCTGCCCGGAGCTTCGGCGCTGCCGTAATCTACGGCCACAAGAAATCTTGGGACGACCACGTAAGTAGCTAGCATGGATCTTGTAATTAATTAATTAATATGCATGATGTTGTTGAAGAATGATGGGTGGAATTATGCAGTGGATTTTCTGGGTGGGGCCGATGGCCGGAGCATTCGCGGCGGCGATATACCATCAGTTTATCTTGAGGGCCGGAGCGGCGAAGGCTTTGGGGTCGTTCAGGAGCAACCCGACAAACTAGAGAAAAAAAAGATTGATGTGGATTTCAAATCAAATGTTGTTAGTTTGTATGAATCTTTGTTATATTATTATGAATCTGTTAATTTGATATAAATTATGTGATGAATGAGCCTTTTTTTTTTCTCTTCTCATGAAATCTCTTTGGTGGTTAGGTTTTTGGACCTGCATTTGTTCCTTCCATTTCTCTCAGATTGCCATTTTATAGCAGACTCATATTTCAAAATAAAAACCTAGCAAGTTTGTTTTAAAGGAGAAATGGAAACTAGGATGCTTCCATTTTACCTAACCCTAAAGCTATAATGATTGTTTGTTGGAAATTGAATGGATGGTACCAAATTCTCCACCATAATATCCGCTGCTGCTGCTGCCGCCAATCTATCCCCACACTCTATACTAATTATCCTCAAATTCCTGTGTCTAATCGGTTTGACGATTAATCGTCGTCTAGACACCGCTTAGACCGCCTAGGCGCCGATTAAGATCGCTATGCGCCACTTAGGTGGCCGACTAAGCGACCTACGTGCGACCTAATTGGTTCAGACAACCTATTTTTTTATATTTTTTAAAAAATAATTAAAATTTATGTAATTTTAATTTTTATTTATTGAAAAATATATATTATGAATATTAAATATTAGCTAGCGCCTAGAAAATGCCTAGACCCTGCTTAAACTGCCTTGGCGCTAGGCCTCACTGAAGCACCGTATTAGTGCTTAGCAATTTTTACAATCATGCTATTATATAGTCTTGAAATTATTTAAGTTTTACGTGAACTGTTCATTGTCTGTGCTTCTTTGACCGACAATCACTCCCTATTCCATCATGGAACCACTACATTCCCACACCAAATTTTCTCAAAATTATGTTGAGTACTTCCCAAAAAAAAAAAAAAACTCTGAATGGAGTGACAGATGCTTTATGCGTCCACCTTTTGACTAGGACAAGAACAAGACCAAACCGTAGACGCATATGAGATATCCAAATGTGGAATCCACAACTTTACACTTATAACTACATCTATACTTACCCTTCACAAATAATATTAATTACATCATATTTTACATCAAACTTGCCCCCCCCCCCCCCCCCCCCGCTCTCTCTCTCTCTCTTCCCTGTTCTTGAGCACTTTCACCATATTCTCAAAAACATGAAAATTCACTTCCAAAAACAACTCTCAGTCTCTCTCTCTCGATAGATTTTGGATTCTCTTCTTTCAGTGGGTTTAACCTTAGTATGGTCATCATATAATTATTTATTTATTTTTTTAATGAAAACTCTGTAAGAAATCAAATTTAAGATGATTTGGGCTTGAGAAATTGGACCTCATACTTAGAAAAGGGCCCAATTAGTATTTTTAAGGAAAATAATATTGTTCGTTACTAGGGGTGAGTATTCGGTTTTGGTCTATAAAATGATTGAATAGAAATAACCAAATTTTTTTGTAAGGTAACCGAACCGAACCGAACCAAATTACCGAAATAACTGAACCAAAATTCTTAGTCGCTTTTTGGTTATAACCGAATTTTAATATAAATTTAATAAATAAATAGAATTAAAAATAAAAAATAAAAATTATATAAATATAAATATATATATATATTAAAAATATAATTATATATTAATTTAAATATATATATTATAGCTTTATTTAATAATATATATAAATTCGGTTATTTCGTTTCGAAAAAAAAATAACCAAACCGAACTGAAAACCGAAATAACCAAAAAAATTTTGATTCAGTTCAGTTTTCGGTTTCTTGGTCACCCCTATTTGTTAGGGTCCATTTGTTTTTAATGGAAATACAAGAATTAAACTCACACACCTATATATTTTCGAAAGATCTCGAACTCATGATCTCTTGATCTGGACAAGGCACTTTCACCACTAAACTTTGAGTATGAGACGACAATTCATTTTTCTTAAGGATTCTTGCCAATGTGGAAAAAAAAAAAAAAGTAGTATAATCATCAATGCAATACTTAAAATATTTTAAAATTTTAAATTTATAATGTGATATTGTGATCCTAAATTGAGAGTTTTATAATTTTTTGGATCA
>JAPKLW010000924.1:0-11636 GCA_026898455.1 Plectranthus barbatus | reverse complement strand
CTAGCTGCTACCAGGAAATTTAGCATCATAATCATTAGGAACCTGCATCGAAACGAAGTTTAATGGTTAAGCCTAAATCACTTGAATTTTAAAGGAGAATTGTCGATTCAGAACCCAAAAGATAGTTAAATTATCGATTCAGAACCCAAAAGATGATTTGTCAATCTAGGACCGAAAGATCACACAATTCTTAATCCAGAGCTGATATTGAGGTCTTGGATTGAGAATTGTATGATCTTTCGGGTCCTGAATTGATAAAACTCTAATTTCAAAATATTTTGCAAGTTTTTTCACTAGAGAATGGAGGGGGGAGATAGAGAAATTACCATGTAGGTCGCTGTAATCATCTTTCCAGCAAACCACCTACCATGGAGTGCCTGCTGCGCAGCCATGGCGGCCTGAGCATTTTCAAACCGCAGGTATACAAACCCAGCAGAATTCCTGTACACGATCAAAACTGGGTATGATCAAAGCGGTAAAGTATACTTGCCTAACATATTAGAAAGAGAAGAATTGTATGAACTAAGAAGCAAACAGTAAGTTCTGCAAACCGATTGCCATCAAATTCCACAAAAAAATGGGAGGGACTCGCAAGGGTTCAATCATCTAACGGCAGATGCATAAAAAGAGGGTGTCTCAGCAGGTAAAACTTACTTTTCTATATGGATATGCTTTAATCTCCCAAATTTTGAACATTCATCCTGGACATCTTCCTTTATATCGAGATCAAAATCTGGCTCCGTCTGCAGTAAAAATGAGTATGAATTCAATAAATTATAAAACAATAGCACAGGAAATTAATTAACATTTAGTTTTCCTCTACAAACCTCTGAACTAGGATCAAACATGTTTTTCAGCAATAAACATTCACTGGGAGCCCCAACTGTATCTACTGATGGACCTGCAAGAGCAGGAATAGAAAATCCTGGAGCTGCTAGACCAGGAAGCACCTGACCAGTGTTTTGTCCAAGAACTGA
Source organism: Plectranthus barbatus (assembly GCA_026898455.1). NCBI lineage: Eukaryota > Viridiplantae > Streptophyta > Magnoliopsida > Lamiales > Lamiaceae > Plectranthus > Plectranthus barbatus. The sequence continues at coordinate 10,659 of JAPKLW010000924.1, read as the reverse complement.
TACCGCTGTTGAACCAGTAAAACTGCAAAAAAAATGAAAAACAGATGTATCAGATGAAGTATTAGCATTAATCCCAGAAAACATTCACAACCAAAAGGTACTAACCTTGAAGCAGTCCCAGTGCGATCCAGTTTCTGCATAAGAAGAGCTCGAGATTGTGCATTCAAGGACTGCCCATCAGGTAAGAACAAAGATCAGCCTTTTGTGTGCAATACAAAACCACAACTAGATGCCAAGAATGAAGGGAATAAAAAACTACAACTGCAAAAGGAAGATGCAAATTAAGTGCAAATGATGTAGAAGGAATAGAAGGACTAACAAAGCCATTGCCCTCATCATCATCCAGATCAGCAAGATTTACTCCAGCATCTTGCATTCCAGCTTGATCAGTAATAGCAGAAACCTACAATTTGAAAAGCAACGAATGTGACAGAGAGCACTTTACTGGTAGAGTGTATCACCTAGCATGCTAACAGAAGGGAAAAGTAACAATAAAGAGATTTCATTTTTAATGTAAACAAGCTATGCCATTTGCCAACACAATAGAAGGGTACATCAATGTTTCACCCTACTTTGCAATTGCAAGGTTAGAATATGCAACCAAAATTATATGGTTTTTCATCAAATGATGCACGGGGCATTTAGCAGAATAATTTTAATCAGATACTGTTTTAAACCAAAAAAGTTTATGCTAATTTATCACAATAAAGCCAATAATATCCCAAAGGAGTCCAGCACAAAGTTTCACAGCATGACCCACTGGAATTTGGACACCAGTATTTCAAAATATGATTATTGTAAAGGGAAAAATGAGGAAATATCATTACTTTGATTACTCGGCCTGCAATCTCCAGTTGCCCATTTAGATTTTGAGCAGCCTTCGCATCTTCAAGACGAGCAAACTGCAAGGAACAGTGTCAAACGTGCAAAAGCTACATAAGGACTTCGTAGTACAGGGTGCAAAAAAGCTACAGTGTGTTTCTTCATAAAATGGCTTTCTAGTCCCTGGAATAACCATCTGTATCACAAAAGCTGCTCTACATATCACTCTGAAAGTCACAACACATCAAACATAAACTGACCTGTATAAAAGCATAGCCTTTGCAGTTCCCAGTTCCAGGATCACTGGGCATCTGTACCAGCTCAACACTACCAAAAGCCTCAAAAACCTATGCCAGATGTGAATGAAGAAGTCATCAGATACAAGACAGGTCTTAAAACAAAATCAAAACCATAAAATAAAAAACACTGAGATGCCCCACCTGGCGAAGCTGATCTTCTTTGATGGTAAGAGGAAGATTGCCAACATATAGCCTTCTAGCTCCCCCTGAGTATTGCCCAAGAAGTCCTCCACTTGAAGCAGTAGACTGAACAAGATTCTTCTCCGCTTCAGATGGCTTTACCATGACCGGCTGCCCAAGAAGCAGCTGACCAGAGAGAGCTATTGCCATAGGAACAGACATTACATCATAAAATTCAATGTACCTGCAAAAACATAGAAGTTGAACATCAGTAACTATGAATGAAAGTAACAGCAAGTCCTGTATACAATGAGCAGATAGTTTTTCTGCTGACAGAGACAATTTATCAAAGCTACAATGACGTATTGCTACATCAACAAAATTCTCTCGACTCCAATGAAAATTCTCAGTTGGAATAATATTGTATATTTGTATCTCAAAAAGGCAGGAACTGTTAATAAGATCCTTCTATTACCAGGTTATTGCAAGTTCAATCTTACATGCATAAATGTACTAGCATCTAACTGCAAGCTGGAACCATCTTGTGTGGCAAAAGTTAGAGCACAAAGAGGCTACAGAAGCATTACCAACTATGACCAAAAAAAAATGTACTGCATGAAAAGGATATGAACAGGGAAAGGAAGGCATTTATATCCAATAAGAATAATTACCCAACTCCTTTGGAACGTCTGGTATTGCGATCCATTATAAGCCGGACATCTCTGACCTGAAAATATAAAATAAGAGAATAATCCACCTATAAAAATCCAAATTCTGCAGGTGCAAAATATAATGCAATCCTTCTTTACAGAAAATATAATGGATAAAGACAAATGGTGCAGCACCTTTAATGGTAATAAGTTTAAAGCTAGTGTTCTTCATGTGAAAAAAAGAGCAACGATAATTAGAGAGGGGGTTTGATCATCCATCGCAAAGGATTTCAATAATTTGTAAGACAATAAGCAACAAATCAAGGGTTATTGAAACTTCAAGATTACAAACTGTCACTCTCATCCAAGACTCATGCAAGACCAATATAGTAACAGTGTTTTTAGAGAGGGTTGGAAAATAATAAAGCTTAAATAATGATGCAGCAGAGTAGTATAAATGAAGTGCACAAGTTAAGAATCAAATACCAATTGATTGCTTTTCTTTTTCTTAGTGGGAGAGGGTGAATTATCTGAGAGATACAATGAGATATTTCACTGCACTGCAGCCAACTCATATTTTAGCGTGTATTTATCTGCTCTTAGGAAGATTGTATATGTACTATATGTTTAACCAAAAGCAATAGATCTACAGAAACTGAATTTATAAAAGATGGAATATAAGAATGTGAGCACCAACCTTGCCAGCCCTAGAGAAGAACTCATATATATCTCGTTCACCAGCCTTCAAGGTGATCTACAAAATTGCAACAAAACGTATCAGGAGCCCTCCAGAGGCAATAGAGCAAATAAGAATAAAATAGAAGTCCAAATACCTGATATGCAAAAACTGTCCTCTGATCTCGTTCAGGATCAACTTCTGGCTCCACTTTGTCTTCCTTTTTCTCTTTGTATCTTCTGCACAAAATAAGGGAACGCCTAAATTCAATATTATTACTGTGCCTAAATAACAAATACTCAATGGTAACTAAGACATGAGCTGCAGCCTTGACCATCTGCATATTTAGTCTGAGAAAAACGCTTTGCTCCTTGAAAATAAATAAATCATGTGGGAATTTTCCATAATCATAATAGATAATAGTTCCAACAAGGAAGCACAAATATCTCCTGTATGCTTAAAAGAGCCAAACCCAAGATCACAATCCTGCAGGCAACTCCATAGAGTCAATATGCTATCGAACTAACATTTGGCCAAAACAAGAAACATCTTGATATTGAAGTAATGAGACCAACCTGGGGAACAAAGTGGCAATTAAGAGAAATGTGAACACTGAAAAACTTCAGGATTGAACAAACAACGGTCTGGCCCCTATATGGCAAACCTAATATTACATATTGAACCAGCATATTAAAGAATAATTCTACTATCATAAAATGGTGAAAATAAACAACGTCACCAATAACCGAACTTAGCCAAGAAAACCACCATGTCCAACAGCAATGAATCTCTTATCAAGCAAACAGAAAGTAAATGGCATGTTGGTCACATGACATAGTGAGGCATGCACATAATCATTAGATAATGCAAAACAAACTTTTCTAAGAAAGCACTGTAATTATTTAGGTCAACAATCTAAAAGGAGGTATACTAACCAATAGAGGGAAGGACATGCAAGTCGGGCACAAAGTAAGCCTCATGGTAATATGCCACACACATCAAATTTGCATCTTGCTGGTATCTTAATTTATATAGTCAAGTCATCCATAGCGTGGTAAGCCTAGCACCTGATTACTAGAACTTATAGCCACAAAGAGGCAGGTACATATTGTGGTTTTAGTGACCTAACAGTTTCAATAAAGCCACAAAAGTATCATGCGTCCGACCTCCAGATCTCTAATAATCTGTGCATAAAATTAAGCGCAGTATTTCAGTTTTGTTAAACAGATAAGATTTTCTAGGGTACTCCCAAATCCCACTAGTTCTGCCTTGGATTTCTCTATGGACATATGTAATGCCGACCCAAAGCCACTTATACAGTTATACTACTTTATTGGCTCGTTATCTATATGCATGTTTGAACAATTCCTCTTGGGAAAATCACGGGCCCCACTATCCATCTTCATGAACGGCATGACTGCCAAACACAATCCACTAGCATAACAGAAAATCTGGAGCTTGTCAAAAATATCAGAAGACTGAGGTTGCTATCCATATTCATACATTATAGAAGGAAAAAAATACAAAACATTACCTGTTATCACGATCTTGATTTTTAAACACCCTCTCCCCTCGTCTTTCTTTGAAATCTGTTTCTAAATTCCCCATATCTTTACTTCTCTCACTTCCTCTTTCCTCTTGATACCTTTCTGGCTGATTTCTGCTTCTCTTGGATCTTTCTTGATCTTCTTCCTTGATTCTATCTCTTTCATAATCACGTTCTCTCCTCTCCATGTTACCACTCCTTTTCTTGTCAGCATCCCTCTCTCTATCTCTATTTTTCTCCTTTCCACTGCTCTCGTCCTTGTCCCTAGCTCTATGCTCCCTGCTACCAGCGTGTCTATCTCTCTCGCCTTTTTCCCTCTCTCTTACAGATGAGCCATAGCGGGAGCCCCTCTCTTTCTCATGTTCATAAGACTCATTCCTTGACCTCAACGGCTTCGATGGGTGAACCAAATCATCCCCATCCTCGCCAACGCTTCTGCGCTTCGAACTCCGAACCCTATCTTTCTCCTCATGCTCAACTACTCTATCACCACCATTTGACTTACCCTCCGGTTTCTTAACTTCTGGGTTCTCCACTGTATTTTCTAGGTATTCATACTCATCAAAATCCATCCTTCAACAAGCTAGAACCAAGAAAATCGCATAAAACTGCACAAAAATCAGCAGCAACGAACAAAACACCTACAAAATCATGAATATCAAAATCAATACTCAGTTTATGCAGAATTAATGATACTCTTCTCCTAAATGGCAATTAAACAAAATGCTCTATAGCATTGCTTCCGCGTAGAAAAGACTCATACTTCGAAACCCTAAAGTTATTGCACGTAAATAAACCAAAACAATATTTCAGAAGCCCAAAACTACACAACAAAAAGAGGAACTAGGGTTTAACAATTAAAAATTGGATTCAATTGAACTTACCAAAAATCTGAGTTCAGGAACGATGCAGCAAATTTCCGTTTATAAATGCAATGGAATTATGAATTGATTAATTCATTAGAAAACATCATTTATAAATGGGTTTTTATCCGTTAAAAGCCTTTGGATGAACGCGGGCCGGGCTCTCTACTCATGAATAGGCCTTGTAATAGGCTTTGAAACATCTGTCAATTTTATAATTGTTTGGGCCTTAAAGCCCGATCTTTAATTCGAAACATCTCAGAAATTATATTTATATAAAAATTATATATATTAATTTAAATTTCACGACTTCTTGATATAACTCGAACTCAAGATTATCATCATGTCTATAGGGAGTCTCGAACTCATGACCTCTTGATCGTGGCTAGGAGACAAGATTGATTTATTTTTAACATAAATGCATTTATTTAAACTCACACACTCAAATATCATTAGGAAATCTCGAATCCGTGGCATCTTAATCACAAGTAAGACACTTTCACCATTGTACGACCGAGTATTTCACAATGCTTCAGCTTTAATTACTATTTTACTACCTTATTTATGAATTTTAATAATTATTATTACAATACGAAAAATAAATTATAATATAATTTGTGGGAGTAAATTTGGTGATAAAAAAAACCCCTCTAAGATGAGAAAGTTGTTTGATTGTGTTTAACACATTACTGAATATCATGTTATTTAAGAAACGTGGTAAACAAAATCAAACAACTTTCTTATTTCTCACATGATCTCGTATCTATAATATGCTCCACTAAATATTTGTGAACAAAATCAAAATTAAAATTGAAAAAGTAAAGCATAATTATAAATTAATTCATTCTGAGAGTCAAACATTAACTAAAATATGAATACTGAATACTAAAATTTATTTTACAGGCTAATCGAGTAGAATGCACACTATTTAAGCTTGTAAAATTAATCTAAACTAAAATAAAATGATATTTTACAAAAAAATATTAAACAAAAAATAATAAATTTAATGAGAAACTAAAGAATGAATAAAAAAATGGGAGTAGGAAATCTTATTCGGTTATTTAAATTAATTGAAAGTTTGACAAAAGGTGAGAAAAATTGTTAGAATATATTGCCGTCCGCATATAACAACATATTATGTGGAAATTAAAAAAATGCCGTTCACATTCAAGAATCAAGCAGTTTGACAATCCATGAATATATTTTCAATGATTCTACACTAGAAAAGTACTTCACTAGATTCACAAGTGCAAGCATCGTTGAAAACAATAATTATTACTCCCTCCGTCCCATCAGAATAGGCCATTTTCATTTTGAGACATTAATTTTGGAGCTAGTATTTAGTAGCTAATTATAGTTAATAATAAAATTGACAATCATAATTAACTTATTTAATTAAATAAGTTAATTACGATTGCCAATTTTATTATTAACCACAATTAGCTACTAAACATTAACTCCGAAATTAATGTGTCAAAATGAAAAGGGTCTATTCTAACGGTACGGAGGTAATATCAATTTAGAGTTTAAGAATTGATATATTTGTCAATATAATATCTAATAAGTATGAGGTCTTGAGTCAATAATCTTAAAATACCTTCAATTTTTGAATTTAAAACTCAGTTTTTCGAGTTTTAAATCGATAACTAAACTATCAACCAGAAAAAGACAAAAAATTGTGTGATATGATATGATATATATAAAATATATTATTAATAAATTATGTATTTTAATTTTCAGTATATTAAATAATGTATTGCTGAATATGTTATTTGTATGTATGAAAACCTCATAAATATTTTACAAAATAACATCTTATAAGAGACTCTCAAAAAAAAATAAGAGTTGGTTTTCAAAAATGTGTTCATCAAAATATATACTATGAGTTTATAAATTAAATATTCCTTATTTCAAATAGAAATAAGAAAACAAATAAAAATTGACTTCTTATTATTTTACCCCTATATATATGTTTCTTTTTTTTTTTTTCTTTTTTTTGTTACTAAGAGGTTGTCCGTGTCTCTTTCTATTTTTAAACTCACAATTAATTATTGGGAAGGTCTTGGGTTAGACAGGCCTAAATGATTTAGGCGGGTTTTATCCATTAACCCAAGTCCAAACCCATATAATATACCCTAATTGGGATTAATAAACCCTAAATGGGATGGGTCAACCCATATGGGTAGGATAAAACCCGCCTAAACCATTTATGCCTGCCTAACGCAAGTTTTTGCCTTAATTAATTATACTTCTTTGGTTGCAATTATATAATCTAGTTTGATTTTGTATATTTTTAAAAAATTATTTAATATTTAAACAAATTTTCAACATTATTATCATTTAAAATATTAATTAACCTCTCATTTTCATAATATTATATTTAACATTCTCATTTATCAAAGTTATTCAGGGATATAGTTGTAAATTATCAGAGAAAAACAATACTAAATATAGTAACTTGGATCGTATAATTAAAATATCTTAAAATAGTAACTTGGACCAATTGGAATAGAGAAGGTATATAAATATCTTAATTATTAAGCTCCGAAATTGGACTTCTCTTTCTATGTCCAATTATGGTTAAGAGAGTAGATGTCAAAATTATTATAAGTAAATAAATAAATAGGAAAAGTGGGGCATTGCTGGAGAGGTCGTATTCATTAAATTATTAGTGGTCAATTTGGTGTAGTTAATATCAATAAACACAATCCAAAATTTTCAATAATTGTATGTAATTTATTTTCCATTGACCTATATTTGAAATGCGTGTGTTGTTATTAATTTAACAATATCTAACTTATAATTATGTATGTATGTATAATTTCACCTACAAAATAGATGTTCTATAATCCAGTTTTTTTTTTCTTTTTTCTAGAGTTTATATATACAATATCTTATTTGGAGACTCCAATTATTAATTTGATTCCACTTGCTATTGCAAAAGCAACTTATTAGGATAATGAGATATTGTAGCTCTTAATGTTCACCGTGTAATTATTATTCCCTCCGTCCCGGTCAATTAGTTCACTTTGATCGGGCACGACAATTAATGTTTATGAGTGATAGTAAAATTAATATTTTATTGATGAGTTTAAAAAATTTACTATTTTAAAAAAGTGAATCAATATATCGGGATGAACAAAAAAAAGGAAAAGTAAACCAATATATCGGGACGGACGGAGTATATCACAAACCGTAGATGACAATTTATTATGGGATATGCAATCTAAGCATTACATGTGATATGATTTGGAGAATATTAATAACAAGTTGGTTCAAAATGAAATTATGAAATGCATTCCATACATTAGTGGATAATTGTGTTATTTTTTAGTTGGGTATATGTCTCTATAATTTAATTTATTTAAATTGGCTATATACTTTTGGTAAATATTCTATTAATATAAATTCACCAATACAAAAAATAATGGTAAATAAATAACAATAAACTAAAATACTTAAATTATACAATGATTTGAGCATAAATGAAATCAGTCCACTCACCACTGCCACAGACTCTCAGTGGGACTTTGCTGATATATACATGTTAGGTAAGGGTACATATCTTTCTTTACTTTTTATTTTTGTATTAATGTATATTATATAATTTTTGCATCATTAATTCAATTATATATATATATATATATATATATTGATGCTAAAAAGTTATTTGTATTTGCGTGCGAACTCATCTGGAAAATTTTTATTCGATTAATAAATTATAGTTCATTAAAATACATAACTAATAATTTGAAAAAAAAAAATTAATGCTTACAAATATCATTAAATCAAAAAGGTCAATATAATGGGGGATTTTTTTTTCCATTTTGAATTATTTCTTCATATTAATTCCAATTTCGAGTATTGTTACTTGTTAGCATTTGATTTCTTCCCTATATACACATGTCTTGGATGCTAAAAATAAAATTTGTACTAATATAAATGAATTTGAGATTTTAAATTGATGGTATCAATAATTAAGATAAAAAAGAATTAAACATTAAAAAATAATAATTTCTTTAAGCATAATATATATATATATATATATATATATATATATATTAAATAAACAATCAAACAATATTGTAAATATAATTAAGCAATATTCTTAATTTCTCATGGAATACTTTCTCTCGCCGGATCCATTCCATATATATATATATAGAGGAGGGATCATGTAAAAAAAATTCCCCTGTGAAAAAAAGAATGAATCATATGCATCAGATCTAAAAAAATCAATGGTTGATATTGAATAAAGCAACAACTAAAACGCAACCAAGCAACAAAATAATCAAGCAACAACTAAAGCACAATCAAACACAACCTGAATACAATCAAGCAATGTCGTAAATGCAATCAAGCATCTTTCTCACTTTCTCGCGTTAAGAGTTTTCTCACTGAATCCGCTCCCTATATAGAGGAGCGGATCAGGTAAGAAAAAGTCCCCTGTGAGAAAAAAGAATGAATCATATCCATCAGATCTTAATAAATCAATGGTTGATATAAAATCAAGCAACAAATCAAACACAATCAAGCAACACAATAATCAAGCAACAACTAAAACACAATCAACAGTTGCTTGATTGTGTTTTAATTGTTGCTTGATTGCATATTAACCATTGATTTGTTTGGATCTAATGGATATGATTTATTCTTTTTTTCTCACAGGAGGATTTTTTCTCACATGATCCCTCCTCTATATATATATGATTGGATCCGGTGATAAAAACTCCCCCCGTTATAAAAATGATAAAGCCGCTTGATTACGTTTATAATGTTGATTGATTGTGTTCGTAATTGTTGTTTGATTACAATGTTGCATGATCGTATTTCAATTGTTGTTTGATTGTATTTTAACTGATGTTTGATTAGATATCAATCATTGATTTAATTTGATCTAATGAATGAGATTTATTCTTATTTTTAATATACTTATTTATTATCATAATCTCATCTATATATATATATATTTTTCCTTATTACACGTATGCTTAATATAGATATATTTGCACCCTTCATAAACACTCAATTAATATGCATAAATATATTGTGTTTCAACAAATAATATTATTTTACATCAAAACACAACATGTATATAAATAGCATATGAGAAAATTTAGTGATAGGAAAAATATATTTTTTCTTGAAAATAGAATGGGACAACTCATGAAATGACAACCATGCAAATTATTGTACTAGTAATAAAAATAGCACCCCAAATTTCTAAGCATTGTGGCCCTATAACACTACACCACTAAGGACAACTCTCATCATACCATTTTCCACCAAATTCACATCTCACATTCATCTTCAATATTCAAAATCAATTCGAGCTGAATCGAGTCGAGTATGTTATAATTAAATTTGAATAATATATAATTATTTAATAAAGGCCCTTTGAAATAGACTCGACCTCCACGCACAAGCAAATGTGTGACGTTTAACTCAAATTCTGCTATCATAAATTCATATCAAAAGCACTATCAAGAAAAATGAAAGTGACTACTCATTTTATTGTCTTTTTTTTATTTATGTGCACATATTTGACAATTTAATGTTACATTTTCCATTTCCCAAATTTGAATTTCGTTTTTTCATTATTTTAGTTTTTGTGTGGGTGAAATATTGATGATCAAACTTTTTTTCTCTCTCTCTCTAGTGATGTATTTGGCCTAGAACTTCA